>JAKSZP010012531.1:0-39367 GCA_022478985.1 Massospora cicadina
AAAGGTTGCAGGACAGATTTTTGTAAATGAGGTTTTCTCCAGACATGGGATGCCTGAAGAGATTGTGTCAGATCGTGGTCCACAATTTACATCTAAATTTTGGCTCTACATGTTGGGGAATCTAAAGATCAAGGCTTGCCATTTGTCAGCATACCATCCTCAGTCAGACGGCCAAACTGAGAGAGTAAATCAGATATTGGAGCAATATTTTAGGTGCTATGTCTCAGGGCGGCAGGATGACTGGGTATATTGGGTGAAGCTGGCTCAATTTGCTTATAACAATCATAAGCATTCATCCACGGGTATGACCTCATTTTTCGCAAATCACAGCCAACACCCAGAGGGTATGGGGCCCAGGGAGCAAGGTCAGAATCCAGCAGCAGATGAGCTGTCGCGAGATACCTGGGACACCCTGGAGCTCCTGAAGAAGAATTTGGTGGTGGCAGTCGCGGCTCAGAAGAGGAAGGCGGACTGGCATAGATCTGAAGGTAGAGCTTTCAAGAGAGGTGATTGGGTCTTGGTGAATGCTCGGAACTATGCCTTGCCTGTAAGGAGCCAGAAATTGGGGCCAGTGGCGTTGGGCCCATATCAGGTAGTGAGGGCGGTGAACGAGGTGGCATTTGAGCTGAAGCTCCCAGAAGGGTCAAGAGCCCATCCGGTGTTGCATGTATCACAGCTCAAGCCATTCTTTGGCCAGCCACCTGAAAGGGCTTCTCCTTTATTTCCAGCTGGAGGAGGAGCTGAAGAGTATGAAGTTGAGGATATTTTTAACACCAAAGTGGTGCGAGGACGTCATTCATTCTTGGTACGTTGGGTGGGTCATCCTATTGAGGAGTCCACATGGCAATCAGCTAGGGATTGTGCCCGATGTCCTGAGAAAATCTAAGAGTTCTTCCTGTCTAGGGGGGGTGATGTGACAGTTGAGGTCTATCCTCAGCATCACATTGCCCTGATCTTTGGTAATACAGGGCAGGCTGTGTCTGTATGTATGGAGGAGGAGGGGGCGTTGGTTCTGGCAAGGATGCCTAAGGGGCTGGAGCATGGAGTAGGCCAAGGAGCAAGATGGGCGTCCAAGTTGGAACAAAACGGAAAACGAGTAAAGAGGAGGGGAGTTTCAAGATTCGATTTGGATTCAAATCGAGAATGGAATGAAATGGGTGCTTGGGAGTTTCGCGGTTTGATTGGGATTCGAAATGGAACTGGCGCAGAACTGTTGAGGATTGGAACTGGCATGGAACCATTGAGTAAAGATTCCGCGATCCTGTTGTAAAGTTTACACCAAACATCATTCAAGTTGGCAATGGCACCATAAGCTTATATTATATTTTATTTTAGCTTTTAGCATGTGTATATAGGGAAGGAACTGGGAGCTGGAGGCTCCTCAGTTCTGTTTTCTATCAACTTGGCCAAATATTAAATAAAAGAACCTAAAATTCATATATTTATAATTTGGGTTTATGTTAAAGTTATTGCCTAACTGCAGCCATGTTTGGCTTAAATCAACAAGAATTGGACTTTGAGAGTGAGCTTGGGAGGGCTATTGCCTCCCTCTATACCTTGTCCTGGAGTCAAGGCATGTTGCTGGGGTTAAGTATACTTGCAACTGTCTTCCAGGGGGTGCTTGTCCAATCTTGTAGCACGCGCACCAGGAGAGTAGTATCAGGAGTCCTGTCAGCCCTATTGTCTTTAACATGGATCCTGTTGCCCAACTCATTCGTGGCTCATTGGAAGGAGCCAGTGCATTACAATTGCACTGAAAACCACTTCGTTTGCTCGCTTTGACTTGGAATATCTCAGCATCTCACTAACATTTATTTTCATCTTATCTTGATAATAAATTAGGCACCGGAAACAACTTTGGCCACCTCAACTCATAATTGTTGGATCCACCAACATTGGATGATCAGTACAGGCAGTGAATGTCTGAAGCAATACATCGGCTTTCTACCATTAAAACCCACAGTAGACCACAAATGGCCGTTGGCGTTGAAAGCTGATTCTGTTGATGGATTAAATCATCCTTGGCTATTAGTCACCGGTGATCCTTCTACTAATCTGGGGCCACCAATTGGCCCCATTCAAACCTAAATACCAAACTCAGCAGAATACTAATTTTTGGCTCAACCCAAATTGGGGAGCAACTAACCAGCAATCAAACTAAATACCACAAAATTCAGTCAATAAACCATTTCGCCAAGATTGGCTATATCATTCCAAATAACGCTTAATCATTGGAGGATTCCATCTGGTTAAAATTCTGACAGGGATGATCCTAATGAGCAGATGGTACCTTTAGGGACTATCACAGATAATTCAAAACCCCTATCCAATGAATTGGGACTTGCACCTGACATAACTTATTTTGGTCAAACGGACGCCCCACAACTGGGCATAGGCGGGTTGGGCATCTTGAACTCATTTCCAACCAATTTGGACCGCCCCTATGTGTTGTGGCCCTGGGGAATTCATGTTGCTCGTCAGGCCAGATGCCATCATGCCAACCAACAAAGATGTAGTTGGGCCTCATCCCAGGCGTTCACAGCCAAACTGATAGCAACTCAGACTGCCGCTGAATTATTTAATGTCAGCTCTAATTAAAATTTTTTTCTCTCCCCCAAAAATTTTTCAGTTTAGGTTGAATCTGAGAGCCCTGATCCCTGCTTGGACCTGCTAACAAATCGAACATTATTATTCAGTTGCATCACACTGGGTAAATTGTTGTTATATTCTCTTTATTTTACTTTCCAATAGAAATTCCCGCTAGTAACTAAATTTTTTATTTTGCTTCAATTATTCTTGCCGAAGTCCTTATGGCACTAATCTGGTGGTCCGTTGGACCCTACACTGGGTGGGCTATACCAGTTTTGATGATTACCACCACTTCTACCATAATCAACTTGATTTAAAGCACAAGAAACTTATGAAAGTTTAATCCAATTATAGAAGCTATCTGCTATCAAGATATTGGAATTCTGTGGCCTTATATATTTCACTTTCAAGCAAGGATCCGCCCCCTTGTCTCTAAATTAGTGATGAACCCTTCCACTGGCAACCCTGAAGTAGTAAACCCAGTAGTACAATCCCCTGCAGCAAGGCCCACAGTGTCTGGGGTTGTTTCTGTTTGGTTCATTATTGGTTTTTTTTCACGCTTGCCTTACGTCAATGATTCATTGTTACCCAATTTTCAGCTCCATACAACGTCATATGAGCATCAATGCCACTAGCATTCTGGCTTTCTTTTTTAGTGCTCATGCATCCTGACTGGCAGGCCAGTCTAAACTTTTTTCTCCCGTTTTCCTGACGGTTCTGCAATCAAATGAAGCTGAATTGCAGCCCCTTGCAGGGTTGTTAGTCCCAGTTTAAAAGGCTAAAGGGCCTTGGACTTCTGTATCAGTGTATTTTATTGAAAAGTTAACTGTATCTGATGGTTATGACGCCATCATGGTATTGGTGGAAATTTTATGAAGTTCGCCCACTTTATTCCTTAAAGAACCACAGTAAACGCGGCAGAGATGGCTAGGCTCTTTGTATCTCACGTTTTTGCTCTTCATGGGTCCCCCATGAGATAATTAGTGATTGGGGGCCCCAGTTTACTTATGTCTTTTGGGAAGAGTTGTGTAAGACTCTTCAGATCTGTCCCTGTTGTTCAATTGCTTAAACCCCCAATAAGATGGGCAGACTGAATGAGTTAACCAGTTATTGGAGCAGTTCCTGTTGTGTTACACCACTGCAGACCATTCTGATTGGGTTTCCCATCTCCCATGGCCAGAGTCAGCTATAACAACGCCCAAAGTGCATCAATTGGTTGTTCCCTTTATTTGAGTTTTTTGTGTGCCTCCTAGGGCACACAGTGCAGGCAACTTTGTGGGATGAAACCTGGGGTACTGCCCCACAACACTGGGGCTGCGTGAATCTAAGCACCACCAAAGTGGGCCCAACTGCGGTTGGGGTGGCTCACACCACCCCCAAACTGACATATTCCTCACTGTTTGGTATACCCGTAGCAAAGGATACCCAGCCAGTTCAGAGATATGCCTCCCATCCCTTACTATGAGGGATTAGACCAGACTGACTCCAAAATTGGACTCACTTAAGAAAAGAGAATTACCATAGCTTTCTACATCTATTTCTAGCCGTCGCTTAACTATGGCCAGAAAGATTGTCGCCTGGATTCCTTCTGAAGGGAAGCAATGCTGGTTTCTGGAAAGCCATAGACCATAAATCACCCCCATATCGTGCACCAGACCCTGAACCCCTCCTTGTCTGCAAGCAGACTTGGTGAAGCATACGCAGTCAAGATCTCTGGCCGTGCAAGATGACCAGAGGATAACTTACACCCTGGTTGGTATGCTTCATACCATAGAACACACCTCCACACAGCATCCACTGATAGACACTCCGTGAAGATGTGCTTTGCCATCTCCTCCCCTCTGCATACCTTACAGGCATACAGAAGGTTATCTTCCTTATGCTTACTCAACTTACGCAGAGTCAACCCAGTGACCAAGATGTTGCTGCGGAGTTGGAAGAGAAAGTTCTGAACTGGTATAGACCAGCATCCCTTAACCCTCCTCTCCCGCAGGTCCATCATGCAGGTCACATTTTGCAAGTAATCTGGGACAAGTACGTCAAGCAAAGCTCTCTGTCTTGTAACTTTCAGAACCTGGCGGTTGTGAAATCTGAGAGGCAGATACCACTACCCCCCCCACCTTGAGCCAGTCCTGAAGGATTAAGAGAATTCCATCTGGGTAATCTCCAGCCTTCTCTTCCTCTCTGGAACACCTTCCAATCCTGAACCTCCACGACCTTCTGAATAGGTTTCACCAGCCTCTAATGCAGCAAGATAAGTAATTGCTTCCCTCCAGCAAGAAGTCAGTTCAGTTTCTTCCACAACATCCCATGCCTTCCTTACCAGCACCTTGGAGGCACTGGCAACACCATTAGCTGCTTTCAACATAAGCACCCTTCATCCATCACCATCAAGGAGGTCCTCCCAGTGAACCGCCCCAATAAAGTTCTTGAAGGCTTTGCGCAGACAATATTCCATCACCAGTCCCCAGGCTCCTCCCCAAAGGGAAATCTCCCAGATCCTTTAGATGATCCATTCTCCACCCTCCAATCTACCCTTGCTGCCTGCCCAAGCTCTAAAAGTTATCAAACCCGGTACTCTGGTAGGTTCCCCACGCTTGGAATGGCCCCTTGATTGATGCCCTAGCTGACAACAAAATCATGTTTGAACTGCCCTTGCAAGCCTTAGAGAGGTAGTCCTCCAGTATTGGAGCCCAACAAATGGATTTTCCCTTCTAAGCAACCAGAGCGATCCATTTAAGCTGCAGTGCTTTGATCATACTCCCAAAGACAATCAGACTAATGAACTCCTTCTTAAACTCCTGATACAAATTAGAGAAACTGGTTTTTTATGCCTGCCCTCGCCAAATGAACTGGATGTTTGAACCCTGTATCCTTCTGATGGAAGATGCCAGCAGTGGGATAGATCCATCAATGTACCATAGTCTGAAAAGAATGAAAGCGTTCATGACAATGGCTCTTCCTGATAAGATAAGTCGAGACAATTCCACTTCTAAGCCGCTTTTTTAAGGTCTGCTTTAAGTTTGAGCCAAATTTTGTGCAGTGACACTCACCATGAATGGGACACCCAAGGTACAGAAACACCTCCTCTGTTGCCATCCAGGGGATTGAGCTCTTTGGTGTCACACCCAACGTCGCCGTTCTGCTGATAGGCCAAGCCCTAAATTTGAAAGATTGACCTTACCGTTGCTTGCGTTCTGGTAAATCTTCAGAATGTTCATCACCACCTTTTCCTCCTCCTATGGCAAAACATAAAACCACATATCATCTGCAAACATTGAATGAGAGTACTCCTCGCCGTTGATGGTTAGTATCCTCTGGTCTGACTTTTTCAGAGCCACTTAAAGGGTCTCTATTGCAAGGACAAACAACAAGGGAGATAGTGGGTCTCCCTGATGCACGCCCCTACACACCTTAAAATGGAGGGATAGGACCCCATTGATATTGACAACTGATGAGTCCATCTCAAGATTGCTTTAAGAAGTCTCAACAGATGCCCCTTGATTACAACCCTACTTAACACTTCTCAAAGAAATTCAGGATTCACCCAATCATATGCCTTCTCTTGATTAGGAAACAGTAGACACCCCCTCTGGTCATACTGCTTACTTGACCACTCTTTTATAAGGTGAAGCAGCATCAAGTTGTCAGTAATTGAGCGTCTTGGGATAAACCCATTCTGCTCTTTCCCAACAACATTCGCCACAACCCTCTTTAGTCAATTAGTTAGGATCTTCATTAAGATCTTATAGTCAACATTAATCAGAGTCAAAGTCCAATAGTTCCCCATGAGGGAGGAATCGCCCTTCTTATACAACACCATCACCACAATTTTTTTTAAACGCCGGCTCAATTGTACCAGAGGCTAGGAGTCAATTGTAAAGCTCAGCAAGCATCTCAGACATCTATGCTAAAATAACTTGAAGAGCTATAAGATCAATTCATCCTCTCTGGGAGCCTTGCCATTCTTGCCTTTACAGATGGCGTCCAACACCTCTGACTTGTGGGTCCTGCTAAATAGGTGCAGCTGAGTCTCCTTTGGCAGTACCTCTAGTCCACTTTCAAGTACCTTAGATGCCTCTGGGTCATTCTCAGAGGTGCCATAAAGGTCCTTATAGTAGTATTTAACCTCCTCAGCCATTTGAGCTAAATCCTACACCTCAACTCCCCCATCACAAAGTGACAAGATCCTTGCTGAGGGTCTTAATGCCCCCACTGCCCTGCGGAGTAGGGCCACATTGCTGTTAGAATCCTCATCCCACCTAGACTTCCTTTGTCTGAGGCGATCCACCATGAAGGCTCCCATCGATCTGCATACACTTTGGCCTTGACCATGTAGGCAGATGCCCCCATGACTGCAGCCTGCTTGAAAATAATTTCGAAGCTCCTCTCCAAGGCTTCATACCTTGAACGCATGGTCCCTAGATGCCTCCCAAATATTTCACAAGCCATCTTGAGATCAGCCTTCATCCACAATAATTTTACTGGTTCATCCGGCTTCTCCCCACCTCACCTTCTTCCTCATGATATCCTGAAGTGGACTCCACTTCAGTAGTTCAGGAATCAGTCTCCAGATCCCTTTCCCTACAGAAGCAACCTGAGGGTCACTAATTTGCAGTTCATGGGTCCTGTGGTCTATAGCACCTGGATCATGATTCTGAAGGATCAACTTGCAGCGACTCAGGAGAGGCTGAGGCACTGACACAAGGTCAATGCGGGAGAAATGATCTCCATGAATGTGAGTCCACCCAGCCCTCTCCTCCTCAAAAAAGCTTACTCTCCAAACATCCAGTAGGCCAAGGTTAATCATTAAACTAAAAAACTTGTGGGCTCCAGGATTAAAACTCCAGTTTTCAGAAGCCCCAACCCTGTCATTTGTAAAGCAAACACAGTTCATGTCTCCCCCCAGAACTACTGATCCCCAAATGCCTTCCTCCTGGATCCTCAGGCCGACCTTCTGGAAGAAGGCCTTCCATTCTGATCCATATCTAGGCGCATAAATGCTAATAAAAAGTTGTTCCTCTCCAAGCAGTGACATTACTGCCACTGCTCTTCCAGGAACTAATACCCTTTTATCCAACACCTTAACCTTGTCCTCTGACCATACCAAGATACCCCCTTTGGCTTCTCCACCTTTCTCTTTCCCTCCCCTAAGGGCCCGTCCAAGTTTTGTTGATCCACCAAGTGAGAGTAGAAATGATTGCTTTAGAGAAAACTGGAAAGCCCAGTCCTCTTCCACCCCAGATTTGGACTTAGTCTCAGTGAGGAAGTTAATATCTATCACATGTTGTTGCAATTAGAGTTTTACCTGCTACCTCTGCTTGAGTCCATTCAGACCCTGCATGTTGTAAAATTCAACCCTGATTGCCATAGGCTAAAACTGAAGAGGCTTTGGTGTCAGGATCTGGGGGGTCCCCATCCTCTTCCGCCTCAGTTGGTTTAGTGGGACCACGTTTCTTCCTCTCCTTTCCAGTACTAGACTGGGCAGGGGGTGGAGGCTGTTCGGTCACAACAGCCTCCAGAATCTTAACATTGCCAAGGTCCTTGATAGACCCCTCCACTTTGGTTGGAGGCATTGGGTTATAAGGCATTGGCCCACTATTTCTAGAAGGCAAAACCTCCCTCACCTCTGCCTCTTCCCCTATGGGCCTTGCGCGCTCTTTCATACCCACATCCCTAATGGTTTCTCGCCTCTTACGCGATTGAGTGATTAGGAGAACATCATTCGTTTGGGAGGCAACCATTCAAAAATGTCCTTTGCGAACTGGGACAAAGCCTCACTAAGCTTGATTTGGAGTCTAGCTGTTTCCCTCGCCTTCCAGGAATGCTTTGACTCCTTGTTGACCTTTCTGGCGCCTTTCAGCACCTTAGTCACCGCCTCCAAAGTGATGCCAGCCTTTGCCTCCTCCCTTGATTTAAATGAAATCTCATTCAGCTTCTCCAACGCCTTCTGGAGAGCCAACTTCTCTTTCTCAGGGGGCACCATTGCTAGCATCCCCGTGCTAAGCCCACTAGGCTTGGCCACTGCTTCAGGAAGTTTAACCTGAGGACACTTGGCTCTGACGTGCCCCTTCACAATACACAAGAAGCACCTGTCCAGCGGTACCACAGGGACACTCCAGATCCTCACAGTGACTGAATGAGGCAACTCCCTATATGATTTCAAAAGTTCAACCTTCAAAACCCAATCCACAAATCCTAAGGTGACTTTTTCAAGCTACTGTCCTTCTGCGTCAAGTTTTATACCAGCTTGTTCTCATTAGAAGAGATCATTCTGCCAAAGCCTTTCAGCTGAGACATCATGGCCCATCTAGTGATCACAGGTGGTACATCCCTCAGAATGAACTTTCCAATCCTGTTGCTGACGTCAAGACATATGGCCTCCTCAATCTTTGTGCTCAAACTGGCAGCCAAAACCTGTTCCTTTTGAATCTTAGACTGGAAGGTCATAAGTTTCAACCCAGGAGCCAAACGTGAAATATGGAGTGGGGCAAACCCATACACCTTAATAACCCTGACCATGAGTATCTCCTTAGACCACCCAGTCTTTACTTCCGCAGCGGGAACCCCCTTGAGGCTCTCCACCATGCTCGCCATCAGATCCTTGGAGAGGCCGGAGTTCCCCATTTCAAAAATCTTGGTTCTGAACCCAAATCCATTAGCAGCCACCGCTGCAAAATAGACTGAAGCCCCCTATTCATCAGAGGCCACCCCCGTTGTTGCTTTGTTTATGGAGTTGGTCTCTCCAGTTTTTTTTGTGATAAAGTTTGCTCTCTGGGCCCTTTTTGTGCGGGAACCATTGTGGCCCTTTTGGGTCAGTCCATCATTTTGGTAAATGAGTGCTCTCGCTTTTTGCTGCACTAGTGTAAGCCCAAATAAGCTACTGGCCGCTATCCAGGTTTTAGGACAACCTATAAAATGCAATGATTTTTGTAGACAGGTGAGCTGAAGCCCAGCCAATCAGGATTGCCCCATCCTTGTCACTAAGACCTGCTTTTGCAGCGCCCCACCTTGTAGGGAAGTAGTGTGGCAGATGATTTGTCTGACTCTTGCCTCCCTTTTCCTGCCCATATTTTCCCCCAAATGAGAGTGGAAGCACCCACAAGAACAGGTTGTATTATAGTCATCAGCTTACATCCCACACCCAACCCAGGCCATTACAGAACCTTTCTAAGGCGCCTCTCTGGGTTCTGGTGTTGGATACTCACCCGTGTTTCCAGGAGCTTTCCTTGGTCACGCCATGTGAAGGCCCCAGATTATCCTGCATAGCTCCCATTGTTCATTTTATTCACCAACTATGGCTTCAACCCCGCCTTCAACATGGAGCCCAGCTGCGGATCCAAGGTGGAAGTTGTGGTGAACTATGCAAAAATAATCAAGAAAGTACACTAGGGGGTGAGCACAAACTTAGATGCAAATATACAAGCTTATAAAGAGAGCGTGGATGGGAAGAGATGAGTAGGTCCTGCGTACAAGGAATGGGATCTTGTGATTCTGGATGCTAAAAACATTTCCATCAAGTAACCATGCAAAAAACGGGGACCAAAGAGAATTGGACCTTACCGCATTTTCAGAAAGGTGTGCCACACCTCATAACAGTTGGATATCCCCCTCATTTAAGATCTTCTAAGTCTTTCATGAAAGTAAGCTTACGTTATTTGAGGGCACCCCACCAGAGACTCCAGAGGCTTATCTCGTGGATGGGGAGCCATAATGGAAAGTGAAGGAGATTGTAGCCTCACACTGAGTAAGAAGAAGGCTTGAGCACCTTGTATTCTGGAAGGGATTTGATGCATCAGAGAGCAGTTGGGTATTAGCGTGTGACTGCGTCTAAGCCCAGGAACTGATCAAAGTTTTCCACGAGTATTTCCCTGAGGCTGCAGGACCCAAGTATCAGCAAACCATTGGCAATTGAAATTGGCCTCAACCTACAAGAACTTTTCCTGGAAAAAGCCCTAAAGGGGGGTGGAGTCTAAAAAGAATGAGATGGTAATGTCATGGATTGATGACATTATTGAGGGTACCAACTCTAAGGATAAAGATGGTCGTCAGAAGGCCAAAATGATTAAGTTAGCAGGCCTTCCTGACTTCAAAAGTACCCTGGACTAACGCTGCGTTCAGGTGAGATATGACCAGGCTGGTCCTGGGGATGTGCGTGATGCTCAGCTCTGCGTTACAGCAAGGGAGTTAAAACGCACCAGCTATATCACAAGGAATGACTTTTCATTTTTTGTTGCTTGATGAACTGGGTTTCAAAAACTGTTCAATTTTCAAAATTTTTAACTTGGGTCGTCCTAGCCTACAATCAGTAACATAGTTTGGTCAATCTTGAGCTATAGTACCCTGTCTTATGGAAGTGAGCACTTATTGGTGCACTTATCTAAGCACTACTTCCACTGATCAACAATTCCCCAATTGTTTAAGTTTGTTTCTATGAGACCAACCTTCCTCATTGTTTAACTATCCTATTAAAAATCCGTTAAACTTTTCATTATTATATAGTTCCTTGGGCAAACCTGTGTGTGGACCTCCTCAAGGAGGCCTTTAACAGCGTTGGTCAGTTTAATATAAGTAAATTATCACTCATATCTTGTGCACCGCTAGGGCGCCCTGTTCCCCTCCAGATCCAAGCGCCCAAGCGCTCCTGAACTGACTTTTACTTGAATATAGACTCCTCTTTAAGGTCCAACAAGGTTTGTTTATTTATTTGAACTATCCTACTATATATCGCGCTGTATAACCTTGCCCTGTGTCCCATTTTCTCTGGCATCCTCTGAGGTTCCCTGTTATCATACTTCTAATGACTAGTTCCTTGGCAATGTAGCTGTGCCTCTCACACCATCTCACTGGGAACGGGAGTGTTACAGACACTCACCATACAATATGATGTGTCAATAACCCATCAGTGAGGAGGTTTTACCTTGTCTTAGGTTTCTTAATCTTTTTTAATTAGCCCTATTTTGGTGCTACTAGCCAATTTGTTGTCTGAGACATGTATAGTGGGACCTAACATTCTGATAGTGTATGTATGGCTACTACCTGTCAACAAGATTTCTATTGTTTGAGGGTTATGAAAATCCATGATTTAAATTAAAAGCACCTCATATGGTGGCTCTAGTTGATACTTTAGGTGGTTAAAACTTAACCCTTGAACAAAGAAAGAATGTGAAAGGACTACAGGAGGAATATTTCAACCTGTTCTCAAAACCCATGTATGACTTTAGCAAGATAAAAAGGTCGTGCATACTGTAGAAACAGTGTATATTTCCCCATCTGAGCGCGCCCTTATCAGAAAATAAATTAGAAGGGCTTAAGTCACTGCAGAGCTCGAGGAATTATTATAATTAATACTTCTGATACCATCCCAAAGCATTACCCTCTACCTGTTAGAAAGATGGAAGTCACTGAGTTTCCTTGGATTACTAAAGGTTTAATAGGGTATCCAGAAAAGACAATTATCCATTGCCATAAATTAAGGACTTGCTATTCCTCCTTGCCATATATTAGTACCTTTATCAATAGACCTTGCCATCAAGTATTGGTAAATCAAGTTAGCCCCCATGGATAAAGCTAAATGCTTACTATTCTCTAACAAAGGAAATTTGAGCTGAAACAATTGCCACATATGCTATAAAATTCCCCAGCCACCTTTCAACACACTTGGACTGAATTTTAAGTGACTTGAAGGTACTGCGCATGTTAAAATACCTTGATGACATCAGGTATCTAACAAAACCTTTTTTAGTACTAGATGGTTATCTAAAAAGACCTTCAATGAGCATATAGAACTTCTATATCAAGTCTTTAACTGATAAGACAAGCCACCTTTAAGCTAAAAGCCCTATTAAATCTCTTTCAGCAACTCAAGACTCAATTCCTTGACATAAATTCAACTAACAAGGGATTCAACCTTTTACTGACAAAGTTTTTGTAATCAAAATTTGACCCCTCATCAAAGCCTCAGTGACAATAAAGTGTTCCTTGGATCAATGAGGTACTACAGGCAGTCCATTTTTTGTTTTGCCAAACTTATCAAACAATGGTTTACCTTCTCTAGAACGTTTTTTAAAATAGACTCCTGAGCAGCAAGCATTCAACCTTCTAGTGACTGCTTTAATTAACCTTCCTGACCTCATACATCCAAAGTTCAATCTGCCCTTCTAGATATCTACCAACTCCAGCAATGTGGCTGTGGGGAAAATTCTGGACCAGTTAGAGGACCAACAAGTAGAAAGTCCAGTGACCTACTTTAACATACCCCTATTCAGGACCAAGAGAAACTACAGCATTATCAAGTGAGAGTACCTAGACGTTATTCTTGTCATTAAGCATTTCAGACCTTATCTATATGGAACTACCTTCACCATCATCACCAATCATGCCTCCATCAGATGGCTCTAAAAAATATAGATTCCAGGTGTGAGGCTCACTAGATGGCACTAAAGCTACATAATTATGATTTTACTAAGTTTATTATGCAGTACTTCTCTAAAGAATGGATGGGTTTCAAGGATGCCTATTTTGGAAGTACTGGTACCTGAAAAGACCACATGTAATATATGATTAGCTGGTTATTGGCGGGAGTTGGAATTACATATACTAAGACTGAGTTACAATATATGATGAAACCTATCCAGATCAAGGTTATATTTCTATGCAAGCTAATTAATGGAAAATATCTGCCTTATGTGCAACCATCCTCTCAAAATAAAGCTACTATTGAAGGCCACTCCATTGTAGGACATGGAGCTTTCAAGAAGACTTTTAAGTTGCCAAAAAACATGCCACTAGGACCAGATTCTAGAAACATTTATGAGATATAGTTTTGTGTTTAACCTGCCAGATGCAGTATTGACCAAGTCCTAGATATCAGCAACAAATTATGGCTTCTTCATTACCATTTGGCGCAGTTAGTGTTGCTGTAGTAGGGTCTTTATGCACATATCTTCATGGATATCACTATATCTTCCTTTCCATTGACCAACTAACAAAACAGATCAAGGCTATCGCTTTCATGAAAGTGGCATGTAAGGTTTATACTGGCCTGCCAGTCTGGATGTCCAAACACCTAAATTACAAGCCCAAATTTCAGAGGCACTGCTGCTTGAAAGATGTTGTATTGAACTGGAAAGTATATCACCAACGAGCGCCAATAGGCCAAAATGTGAATAGCAACCTGGCAACAAACCAGGATATCACAGCCACCAGGACCCACGGGTTTGGGAGTTGTTAAAAATAGGATCAGGTTAGGTGGCTTAAATTTTGTCATAGTAAAAAAACGATTTGGGAAACGGGATTTTATTGGAAATAAAATAAAAAACTGCTGATTATCTCAGTGTGTTACAAATGCTTAAATAGACAATTGATCTGGGAAATAGCTTAGCAAAACTTGGGATCAGGGCACTTGAGGATTTTCCTAACCCAACAAACTTTGAGTGAGGGGGAAAACAAGTTAATTTGAGCCAACTTTGAAATTGTTAATGCCAGGCTGAGTCATTGTTGGTTTGACCACAGATGCCCAAATTTACTAATTTTCTTCAAATTAAATTAATGATCAATGGCATCTTACAGAATGGGCCATATGAACCTCCCATGGCCACCCCACATAAAGTCTGTCCCATGAGGTCAGGAACAAGTTTGGGATACCTAACCCTCCTGCACCCAGTTACTCTGGCGTCCGTTTGGCCAATCAGGAATTATTAGTAAGGGATTTTGGTATGTCCAGGGTGGGTTTCAAACTGTGGCTGCATTTTCAACAACCCAATGCCTTTGAGTTTGGCTGACAATTCTACACTTGGTACTTCATTATTTTAAATTTGTGCACCCATTGGGCTTTGTTGCTGTGAGTTTGGGGCTCTCAGGCTTTGATGCTGAAGGCTCGTTGCCCTCAATTTTGTTCAACACTTCATCTCAAGATAAACCTGATTATCCAAAAGCTCAGCATAACTCACCTTGATTTGTTTTATTAATTCATTAAATTTATTATAGGGACTGGTGGTGGGATCCTTAAAGGGTATGCTGTTACTAATCACTTGTCCACCACATGGGCAAGGTCGCCTTGGGTGATGATGCGCATCTGGTCTTTTTTGAAACCTTTTTAATGAAAAAGGGACACCATTCAGTCCAAATGGAGGGGATACTCTACCATACTTACAATCTCTGTCTCTAATGCCACTGAAAAGGCTATGAATTTATTCTTTTTCCATTTTTTTTCAAGCAACACAGTTCCCTGAGGGTCCTACTTTATGACTATAGCTTAAAAGTTGTCACTAGTTTTGTAAGAGCTAATGTCATTGTTCAGTACCAGATAAAATTTCACTGCACCCTGCAATCCTTCAACCAATGGGGCAGTTGAATAAGCAATTAATGCCTTTATATCTATTTTGCGCAAGATGGCTAACACTAACCCATGTATTGGAACCATTATCTGTCATCTGGCTTTATGACTTACTACATAAGATACTAGTGAGTGATCAAGATTAAATGTTTCAGGATCTTTATATGATAGAGCCTTAATTACCTAGCAGTGCTCAACCTCTGTTAAACTTCTCCATCAAAAAATGCTAAACTGACTATGAGGATATGGGCTTACAAAATCTATTAGATTAAAAGTTTTTTCATTGAAAAAAATATCATGGCTTACATAAAAGAATTACACATTTTAATTCTCATCAATAAGGCATCCCAACTTTAATGATTAAAGTACTTGTACTATTTTTTCATTATTGCCCTGGAAGATGGCCCAACAATATTGGTACCTCTAATTCAGGCCCATATCACATATTAAACAAGGGGGTTTCAAGTATTCCATCAAAATTTTATCCAGGGCACTGTGGTTAAAAAGGTTCATAGTAGGCTCTATTTTAATCCTATGTCCCACTCTGGAAGGATCTTAAAGGGTACTCTTTTAGAATATCTGATGGAGGACAATACAAACTTATTAAGATCAAAGTAAAATCAGGTTGGGTGCCGTTATCTACAATTGAGTCTCAATGACATAATTAGTTTTTTCATATAATGTATTGTTACCCCCAAATAGGAAATAGTAAATGTAGGGAATCTGGGTAGTGTCATAAGATACTATCTGGACTGGACCACTAATTAACAACCTGGCTTAAAACTATATATTAAATCTCAGGGCTAAAATCTGGAAGTGTAAGTCTGGGGTAGTATCCTCTGCACCTTGATTATGAGGAGTTCCCTTTTTTCACAAAAAGGGCCTGAAAAAGGTGGTCGTCATCTTCATCACCTATGTGGTTTTTGCCCATGTGGTGAATGAACAGTGAGTGATGGTCAACACTTTGAGGGTTCCTCCTTCCTCGCCTAATTTCCCATTAGAGAGATCCTTAAGCAAAACAGGGAAGTGTGTGTTTAGGTTGCAGTGGGAAGAGGATGCTGGCCAAAAGGTAATTGTGAGCATGTTGCTCCAGCGCCAATGTCAGAGTCAACCAAAGAAGTGAGTAATCTTAATTAATTGGGGGGTCCAACTCCAACAACAATTTTAAGTTGCACCACTTTGTGAAAAATATGAATAACTTGGGTGTAATGGATGGAAAAACCCCAGTTCTGACCGCCATATAATTGAACAATACTTTGGTGCACTGACATTCAACTGAAGCATCCTAACCAAGTAGGGAGAGGTTTGGGGCACCGACAGCGCCAAACATTCACCTACTATTGGTTGGTTATGTCAAATACTCCAGGGAAATTGGTCCAAAACCAACCTACACGAAAAACTCCTTAACGAGGGAAAAGACCAACAGGTAAGCAAGATATGTGAACCCTGAAACAACCTTTATTTTATTCTGGACAATAAAATGACCCGCCAACCAGAGCTCATCTGGGGAGCAACTGACAATGCTCCCCAGGAAAGGGACATGCTAAGGTGAAAATTCTGAAGCGAACTTTGGAATGGGCAGGCGCTCTTTATAAAGGCAGCGCTTTGGGGGCCTCACCCATGTTATTAATTAGGCTTGCACAAGCCTAATCTATGACTCAGGCAAGGCACAACCTAATGGCTGAAATGACTGAACCAAAAATCTTTTTATAAGCAAATTGGCTCAGATTTAAAAAATCTGAATTTGAGCCAATATGCAACGATTGAGTCAAACTTGACCGTTACATTGGGGGAACCAAACCCAGTGAATTTTTATGTGGTATATTTATCAATACCTGGTGGGACAGGGCCCTGTGCCCTGGCCATGAGTTCTTCCAGTCACCCACTGAATGAAGTGATGCTGAGTCAAGAAAAATCGTGGTGTGAGGAACAGTTTAGTGGTGAAACCTGAGCGGGATTCAGATGACATGTGGAAGGCTGGTTTGGCATTAAGTTAGTTGTAATATTTTTTTGCTAAAATTGGTTGGGTTTGTAAATCCTTTGTTTATGCATTTTGCTTATTCCCCAAGCCCCTAGGCTTTAAGGCAACCATTCTTCACCAGTAAGATTATCAGTCAATCCTTTACCTTTAGCTTTTCAATAAAAAATCCTTTTTAACCAAAAATTATACTTTTTATAAAATTTTTCCAGATTTTTCCGCCTCAGAAACCCCAACCTATATTTCTCAGGTTGCGCCATGAGTGGGTCTTAGTAGCTTTCTCAACATGCTGCTCCCCACATCTGTCAGATGGGGGTATTGCAAGAGTGACTTATTGAGGATATCCCCATTTGCCAGAGCTCTCTGGTGAAAAGATGTACCGATGATGTTGAAGATCTTATCTCCCCACTGGGTGAGGCTTCAAGACCCTGCCACCCAATCTATCACTAGTGGTCCCACAGTGAATCCTAGATTTTCCGTTGTGGCTGTCAAGTCCTCCATTTCAAATCCTTGGCCCCTCAGGGGCCATTATTTGGTTGCTTGTCAGGTTGATTGTTACAGAGGCCACCAGCTATTTTTCTCTTTTTGCTTCACTAATGCTCATTCATCAAGTCACTCAGATGACAATGTCCTTGCATTCTGCTTTGTTTTCTAGGTGCTCACGCACACTATCTGGCAGGCTAATCTCAATTTTATCTGCCAATTCATGACATCAAGGATCATAATAATGAAGGCAAAGAATTCCATGTATCAACAAAGGAAATTGACCACTGCTCAGCCCTCATATTTAATGAGAAGAGAAGATTTTTATTGAGGAAGTTCAGGCGCCCTATGTCAAAAGTCTTACATTTACCCTATAAATATTGAGGAACTTTGAATCAATAAATTTAGTCCTAAATATTCTCCTAAAGCTTAAATTAGCATATATTTTTACAATCCTTTACATATATATGACAATAGCGCCTATCAGTCATGAATCAGTATAGTAGCAAAAAAGGACCCTACTGAATGCAAATGTACTTTGTCATTGTAGAGGCCATTGTGTCACAAAAAGCCATCCTGGAGGAAAATAAAATCTTAAAAAACAATAATCTTTGGGAAACCAAAAAATTTAAATCTTTGGCTCAACTATAACACTTAAGTCAAGGCTAAGTTTTGCAAACTACAAAACAACAAATTAAAACTCATGTGATCAGGCCTAATTTTAAATTAGTACTGCTTAGCCAAAAATTATTAAACCTATCAAATCAAACAAATAATTATAATTGCTTTACTAAACTAATAAAATATAAAAATTAATTGAAATTTTTTATCTATTATAACACTAATACCATTACCACTTCACAATTACATAGTGAACATGTTCTGGTTTAAATTCCATTAATCTAAGATAAATATTCATCCTTAAGACAAATATATATTAAAAAATACATTTAATTTAGTGAGTTCTGGCTCAAATATTTAACCTAAGAAATAATAGTAGAAAAATTATATAAGTACATATATGGTAAAGTTACTATTAAACACAATTAAAACAAATTAGGATAGATTTTTTTGAGCAACTAAAAATAGAATAAATATATAATCTAAATAAATAACTTTTACCTTAAGATAAAAAGCTGAAGAGTATGTATATATCTTAGCTGGATATCACTTAAAACCTCATGTAAGTAAAATAACTGTTATTACAAAATATCATCGTTTTATATTGTCATTTAACTCTTAAAAGATGATGAATGGGAAAGATAGATTACTTAAGTAATTTGGCGGATTGCTCTAAATAAAAAACTTTGAGTTACATCAGGCAAACGTCTGATAGAGATAGATACAAACTATATATGAATTAATTTTAAGCTATGTTAGCTTTAAGTTAAATGTTATCTAATAAATTATCTTAACACTATCTAAAAATGTAATTAATGCAGGTGACCTTGGGACAAATACCATGCCCAGAGTTTTTTATTCTAGCTGTGCTGGGGTTTAAACCTGTTTTAGTCAAAACTCAACCCAGTGTGGTAATAGGAACCACCTTATTATGCACTCCACTCTTTTTAACACTCTTTATTAAATTTACTTTCCCATAACAGTAACATTAGTTACTATGAATTAATTCAAACAGCATTTTTTGATATACACACAGGAAAGATGGGCGTTTACAACAAATCAAATGAACTGGGAGAAAGCTGTAACATGCAATGGGTAAAATGGTGCATGAAAGGGCAAGAAGCACCCTGGGGGGGACCAGGAACCAATGCCGCCAAAAACCGCAAACTGAACCACCTCTCAAGTTTTTGTGGAGTTTACTATGAAACACAACCAGTACATGGAAATCCTTTACAACCAACCCCTTTCAAAGGTAGAGCATGGGCACTGACTCTACCTAGGGGTTGAGTAACCAACTTTGTGGGAAAAAGTGTGTGAGGCTCAGGCTTCCCTCTTCCCCTATGCAGTGTACATGAACATGGAAATGTTCCCACACAGCTGGGTTGATTTAAGCTTTGAAACATAAGAAGACACAGATGCTGCTGCAAAAGTATGCATCAAAGCTGCCCTCCCCAAGGGCAAACGGATTGTGCACACCGTGAACACCAGATGAAACAAAGAAAACTCTTTGTTTATCTCCTTTGACTTGCTCCACACCAACCTCCCTGAAAGAAAATTGAGGAGGAGCTCTGAGTCAGACTCAAACACTACATAGATATTAAGCAACTAGAATTAAAAAATTCCAATTGATGTCAAACCTGTGCGTTGGAAAGGCAATTACCATAATCCACCTGATCTCTGAGGTGGCCAAGGATCTCACAAGAATCCCTTGTATAGCAAAATTTCACCTCCTAGATGGAAAGGTGTCAGAACCATTCCATGTCACACCAGAACATGCACCGCCAATCTGCAACCACTGCACCGCTGTCATGTTCACATGACATAATAGTGGGGACCAACCCCAAAGATAAGGCTGGGCGCCAGGAGGCCCAAAGGGTGAAGCTGCAGGCCCTTCCTAACCTGAGACACATCCCTGGACCAACGCTGGGGTCAGATAAAATATGTTCAGTCTGGTACTACTGGGGTGCCAAACGCCCAGTCTCTGACTTCAAGCCAGGCGTTAAAACAAATGATATACCAAATAAATGAGGACAGTTTGATTTGGTTTGTCAAGGAGCAGGGTTTCAAAACCCATTCCATTTTCTAAATAATGCGCTCAGGTCAAATCCAACTTCAATCAATCACTTGAGTGAAGTCAGTTTCAGCCTATTCAACCAACTTGGATGGCAGTGTTGCCCTATTGGTGAGTTGGTGCTTTGTTTATTGCAGAATAACCCCTATTCCCCCATTTGAGCTTAAATACATTTTCCCTGACCAACATTCCTTGTTGGTCAACTTTGCAAATAAACCTTTTCCCAGTTTATGTTATTTTACAATTTTATGATATTCCAAACGCTCCTGTGCTCAAACCTCTTCAGGGAGGCCTCATGCTCCGTTACCCTTGCCATTACAAGTACCTTGCAGCTCTCAACTCATGCACCGTTTTTTCACCCAGGTTCCCTCCAACCTGGGTCACTTAGCCTTTCTGATATATGCACCACGTTGCTTTTAATGGGGTTTTTATCATAAATCTCACTTTTCTATGCCTGAGCTATTATTGCTCCAGCACCTTCTTCTGGGCTCTAATGACTTTGGCACTAATGGCTAGTTCCCTGACGTTGGCCTTATGCACCGCGCACTACCACGCTGAAACAGGAAAGTTATAGACACTCTCCTTACAACTGCACTAGGATACAATGAACATGCATGCCCAGTGAAGGAGGGCATCATGGCGCCAGAATTCTGCAATGATGTCATAAACAAAAATCATGCAGAATTCATTAAAATGGTAGATGCCAACCACGCATTCCAATGGGAAGAGGATGGGCACTACCTCTTTATAGACCCAGTAACACCCAAAGCATGCAAAATGCTTCAAAGGTCCCACAAGCAGAAAGCGTCCAAGGTGGCAGCACTCGCAGCCTCCACCATCAACCCTGGAAAATTCATGAAGACAATGAGGAAATCAGTTGAGCCAACCAATCAGAACAGACTGCCCAAGCTGAGGAGGATATAGAGGAAAATATGCAAGTCACCCAATCATAGCAATACGCTAAAAAGGAAAATTTTCTCAACAGTACAACTGAATTACCAAATGACATCAATTATGAAAAATCAGCAGAACAATTCAGCTCCAATATGGGTGGAAAAGTTGGACCTAATTCTCCAAAATTGCACACCAAAACCACATAAACAAATCAGCGCACCACACCAATTAATCAAGGGTTGCAAGCGGATAAATATGCTGCAATTTATGAAAAACTGCAATTTTTGTGAGAAATCAATGCAAGGTATGGAATTAGACAAAGCCACAGAATATACTGGTCCCAGGACATGAAGAAGGACCATTAACAAGGGCGTTGTGTGTGGGCCAGGTGTCCCTCCCAACTGCTTCTGAGGCGCTACGGGCACCAATTGGAATTTATGCCCATATTCCCAGCCTGCTAAATTACCTGGTGTCGCTAGGGGAAAATTCCCTAAGGCGAAGTGAGTTAGAAATTGGTTGGCCTGAGTTTCAGAGGAACTATGTTTGGGGGATTTTGGGATATGCGCCTGGTCATATCTGTCAGGAATCGATCTGGATGAATACTTAAGATCTCATTAGGCAGAGTTGCTGACAAAATAGGGACATCTGATAGTGATTAACTATCAGGTGTAAAGATTAGGACCGGTTGGGTTTCATCACCAACTTATTGGGAATGAATAGCAAGTTTCAAGGTGAGTGATGCTGCCTGCAACTAGCAAATTGATTGGTTGGTGAGTGACCTGCCATAATGGGTAATAAGTCCCATTACCTAAGCAGTCGCTAGCCAGATATGGTTGGTTCATTTGTACTGAGAGGAAAACATTAGGGACATTTTTTCTGACTCTTTCCATTTTAGGTCTTGAGGATGTCCAGTGATGGAATCTATCTAGGATAGGGAAGACCATCACTGCTGAGACTTGATGGGTGATTCAATGGCAATGGCTGCCATTTCATCAAAGAGGTGTTAACCAAGAGTTAGACAGCTGAATTTCCCACTATATATATTCCCTAGGATTTACTATAAATAAGAAAGTACTTTACAGAGTTTAGAGTTTAAAGTAATAGTATCAATTTAGTGTATAGTTAAACTATCAACTTCTATTGTGTTGTTCTATCTCAAGGATATTATTGCAGAGGGCAATAATTGGAAGACTCTTAGAGAGAATAATAAAGATCTAAGTGGGGATCAAGAGAAGAAGGAGCCAAAATTAGGGATTGCTGCTGACTGTATGTTGGGCCAAAAGAGACTGTCACTAGGGTATCTTAGTGAATATCAGGTGGACAAGAACATAAGGAACGAATCCCTATGAGTACAACTTCACAAGTATTTAACTGGGAATACTGGCCAAGTGTTGGGCCAAAATATAATTTACACTCAACTATGGATATTAGTCTCCATACTATTATTGATTAATAAATTCATTTTATACAACATGACGAAGTGCACAAGGAAACCAAACCTGTGCTTTAAAAAGGTTACTGGGCTTCTTACCAATAACAACTGAACTAGTAAGTTTTTACAAGTTTGTGCTCACTACAGGGGTAGTTGGGTTAAAGAATATAGAAATTGATGTTCTATAAAGATGTTTCCAATTTTGAAATTAAGTTACTGAAGGAAGTAATGAAGATAGAACGTGAAGAGGATCATGTTCAGTGGCATTCACCCAGCTCAGCAGTGGAGCTCTGAGTGAAGCAAAAGGAAGATACTCAAGTTCAGGGAAAAGGACTTGCAGCCTAGATATGGAACTATCTAGTGCTGCAAGGAAACCAGTTCCACCAGACATTTACTTGAGATGAAGAGTTTCAGCAGGGCCAACTTGGGTTGGAATTGGGCCCGCTGGAAATAGTCCTAAGAGTCAGCAGGGCCAACTTGGGTTGAAATTGGGTCCTCTGGAAATAGTCCTAAGGAGCAGCCATATCAACTCAGGTTGAAATTGGATCAGCTTTACTTAGTCCTGAGGAGTGAGTGTTTAGATGAGGCATTGGATGAAATAGGAAGCAATCAATCCTGAGAATTGGAAATCCATACCAATGGAGATATGAAGACAAAACAGGAAATGATTAATCCAAAATAGTGGAAAAAATTATTTGAACCAATAACACTTAATCAATGGTTAGAAGTTGCTGGGGACGAGTTCATCAATTCAGGAGAAGCTGGATGAAGTTAACGAGGCCAAAGTGACCTGTGTATTTACAAAAGGCAATGAATGCCAAAAATCGTTTTCAAGAGAAAAATGATCTTGACAATTGGACAGAACTGTTGGCTAATGAGATATGAAGATCCAAAGAATCAGTTACCAGAATATGAGATGAAATTAGGACCTGTTGGACGAATAACCAGTTGTGATTAAAGACTAATATTCAAGAGTATTGCCAAAGGTCAGCAAGTATAGCCTATACATGAAGAAGCAGTGCTTCTGGTCATATAGTGAAGGTCAATACTAATTGGAAGTAATGAGCCTAAAAGAAAATAGTTGCAATGTTGAAAAGGACCTCTGAAACATTAAATGGTTATGTCCTGAGATTTTGGTCAAGTCCTAGAAGAGGACCACTGAACCATGTGGTTGGTTAAATCTTAAGAGGATATGATTCTGAACCATGATAACTGGTAGGTTTAAGTACCCAGGGCCCAGTTTGGGTGAAGGGAAAAGAAGGACTTCTGAGCCTTTTTGTAGGTTGCAAGTCCCATTGCAAAAGAAAAATACAAAAATATATATAAATAATATATTAAAATATTGATTTTATGGTCTATGAGTTTTGGACCTAAGAAATGATGAGAAATCCTGATGGCTGAATGGAGAAAATTCCACTCTCAATGAGATGAAATTATTGTCCAGGGTAACCGAGAGCATCAACCTATTGGTTGATCAAAAAAAATTGCTGATCTGTCGGAAGGCCAGCAAGAGGAAATGCTCAAACTATTTTAGAAGTATCAGGAAGTATTTGCTCAGGATGACCATGATTTGGGATGCGCATGATATGTGATCCACAAGGTTGACACCAGGGAAATTTACCAATAAGGATGATACTGATCCAAAGATCAAAATCCACTGAGGCGGTAGTGGAGGATGAAATCAGAAAACTAGTGAAGCATGGGCTTCTAGTTCCGTTGTCAAGTCCCTGGGAAAGTCCGATTTTGATTGTAAAGAAGAAGGATGGATCCAACTGGGTGGTGATTGACAACCAAAGGCTGAACAAAATTATGAAGAAGTATTCATATCCCCTACTAAGGATTGACAATGCACTAGATCGTTTAGGAGAAGCAAAGTATTTCTCTATGATGGATATGATCTTGGGATATTAGCAGATTGACTTGCCAAAGGAAGACTAGGAAAAATGCGCGATTTTCACTGTGAAGGGGCTATACCAACTGACAAGGATGCCCCAGGGTCTATGCAATGCGCCTGCAACGTTTCAGAGGGCCATGTATGTGATACTAAGCAACTTGGAGTTGTCGTGCGTCCTGGTTTATCTGGATGATATAAACGTGTTCAGTAAGACATTTACTGATCATCTCCTCCACTTGGAAGAAGTATTTAAGTGACTGTCTGTGGCTAACCTGAAGATCAAGCCAAGGAAGTGCCACTTCTTTAAGAAAGAGTTGGAATACCTGGGATTTGTAATCAACTCTAGTGGATTGCAGCCACAAACCCAGAAGATAGCAGCTATAGAACGTATGGCTATACTGAAGAGTTTCTGAGACATACAAGTGTTCCTTGGGATGGTTGGATACTATAGAAGATTTATTTGGGACTTTTCCCGAATAGCCAAGCCATTATTCCATTTATTAAAGGATCCAAAAAAAGGATTTGTATAGAATGAAGAGGCCCAGGACTCATTTGATGAGTTACGCCGGTATTTGATAGATTTGCCAATTCTGAAATATATGAATCAAATTGGGAGTTTATTATTCAAACTGATGCTTCATTGACGGCGATTGGCGCTGTACTGAGCCAAGTAGACGAACTTGAGGATGAGCATCCAGTGGCATATGTGAGCCGGACACTCTCAGCTGCTGAGAGGAACTACACTGTGACTGAGTGTGAATGCCTTGCGGTTATTTATGCATGAAAGCAGTTTTGGGTGTATGTCCAAAGAACGCACTTTAAGGTGGTAATGGACCACTATTTGCTGCATTGGCTGCACAATTTGAGAGAGCCGGAAGGATGACTGGCCTGATGGGCACTTAAGCTCTAGTCTTGTGATTATGAGATAGTCCACCAAGTGGGGGCTTATCACCAGAATGTGGATGGCTTATTGTGGTTGCCATTGGTCTAGTTGGTATACCCGCAGGCAGATGAGCTATCCCAGAGAATGGTCGAAGGAAAAATTGGGGATGAGCCCCAAGAAATCCAAGGTGCACTTTAGAAAGTGATGAAAAACACTGAGACTATGGATGGACAAGTATTCAAGATGATCAATGGGAAGCAATTACTATTCCTGAAACCATAAGAAAGAGCAGCGATAGTACAAGCAGCTTACAAGGTTGTCAGGTATGGAGGCCTGAGGAAAATAACTGAACATATTCGCAAGTATTGTTACTGAAAATTGATCAACTACAATGTTGCGGATTATCTGGCTTGTTGCGTGGAGTGCCAGCTGCACAAACCACATAAGAATACAACTTGATACTGACTGGTACGCCCTGGATTTTCCTGGCACATGGTGTCCGTCAATGTGATGGGACCGCTGACAATGAGCACAGGGGAGTCAAGTACATTATAGTTGCCATTGACCATCTGACAAGATGGGTCAAGACAAAGGCCCTAACAAGAGAAGATGCTACCAGTACTGTGAGGTTCATCCTGGATCAAGTGGTATATCAGCTTGGATGTCTGTAGGTCCTGCTTAGTGACAATGGGACCAACTTCACATCTCATGTGATCCTGAGGTTAAATGATATAATGGGGATCCGAGGAGTTGTATCAGTACCTTACTGGCCAGAGATGAATGGACTGGTATAATGGGTCAATGGAACGCTGGCCACAACGCTGAGGAAGCTAATTGCAGGGAGAACTTCCATGTGAGGAACATACCTGAGCTTGGTGATGTTTGCCTACAATATTAATCATCATACGGTGATGGGAAAGATGCTGTTTGAATTATTATATGGAAGAAAGGCCTTGTTGCCGCCAATTTTATATTTGGTGGTGGAACCTACGTTAGGGATGAGTACCGAGCAATATCTGAACTGACTGACAAGTATCCTGATCAATATGCAATTGCAAGAATTTGATACAACCTTAAAGAAAAGGATATGAGCGAACTTGACAGATGATAAGAACTGACTGGCCTTAGAAGATTATTAAATAGGGGGAAGAGTTGCCTATTGCAATATGCATGGTTTTGGATGAAGAAACAAATTATATGCATTGTGGTCAGGTCCGTTTGAAGTGATTGCCAAAATGCCAACCAATGCTTACTCCATCAAGAATCTCTTGGATGGAAGAGTTGTGAATTGAGTCCACACTAAGTATCTAAAGTGTTGTATCGATGGAAAAGTAGAAAAGTTCCCAAAGGACCAATAAACCATTAAGTTGGTCATGTCCTGATGATTAGGCCAAGTCTGGAAAAGGACCTCTGAACCAATTTAGATGGTTAAGTCCAAAAAAGGACCTCTGAACCATAGAAAACTGGCAGGTTTAAGTACTCAGGACCCAGTTTGGGGGAAAAAGATGGACCACTGAACCAAAAAAAGGTCAAGTACCATAGTAGAAAAAAAGGATAAAGATAATAAATTGATAAAAGATATGGGAAAAAAGATTATAAACCACATAATAAAAAATTAATATAATATTATAATTTTTATTTTTATTAATCGTCCTTGGTATGGGGATGATTCCACCTATGTTGCCTCTTGGGGAGTGAGGATGGATTGTGGTAGGAATGAACAGCCCATTAAAATTGATATGTGATTGGATGCTAGTGAGGGTGAGACCTACACAAAACCACATTTTTTTGAGTGGATGCCAAGCCCTGAAAAAAAGTGACTAGGGTATGGGAAATTAAGATGTTGGATGAAGCCAATTGCAAAACCCCAGAGCGGGGAGGAAAGCAAAAGTAAAAAAGAGGAAATCACAAATAACCCCAAGTAATCCCAATATGGTACTGGAAGATTAGTCCTAAGCGCCTGCCAATGGACTAATCAAGGACACTGTACATATGGTCTGGCAACGAAGAAGCAATGCTTGATGGGGGTTTCCAAATCATGCCCCCTATTAATGCCATCAGCGGAAGATACTGATGGGAAAAGCTGGAGAAGAGATAGTTGTGAAGAGAGTGGATTGCATCTTGCAAGTGGCGACTAAAGGCTCCTTGGAAGCTAAAGCTGAATGAACGGTGGTTTCCAGGTGAGGCTGGAAGCTTCATGGACCAACTTTAAAGAACTTGGATAGCAAAGTGAAGAGCATAAGTGGCAGTATCCCAATCCAGGATGTTATCCAGATCAGAGGGATTTAGCGCTAAAGTCAAAGCCTCAGTGACTTTTGTCCCAAAGTTCAGCATAGGGGAGCTCGAAGTGAATACTGTTACTGATTGAGAGCTTGGAGACCAGAACAGTGGGTTTTTAATATTGACTGAGTCAGAAGAGGAACTCAGGGAGCAGGTCTGACCTGGCAAGAAACAAATGATCCAGAGCAACTGGCATAATCTCTGGAGCATCTACAATGATGTTTGGAGCATCAGCAAAAGGAGCTGAATCCAGGAGAGTTTCAAAGTCCAACTCTGGAATTGATGGCAGAGGAAGAATCAGCTGAGAGTTGTTTTAATTGATAGCCAGCCTGTTTTTGGAGATATTAGTTACTGTTTCCAATAATTTGATGGAAGGACTAGCCGCTGGCGCCAGACTAGGCATATGAGTCCTGGAAGGACCATAAAAGAAATTCCACCAAGCATCCTGACTCATCTGCTGGAAAAGATGGAGGTCTGGATCAAACAAACTATTCAGGAGCTGATGTTATTATGACTCAGAATTTGACATATGAGCTGAATGATAGGGGGGATGTTGGACTTATATAGAAGTTGACATTATGTACTATACAATCTAATAAGCTCCAATTTTGGGGAAATTAATCTCAAAAGTAATGGGATAAGCTCCAAGGGAAGAATTAGGAATGACTTGAGCCAAGAGGATATGAAAGAAATAACAAGGGTAAATAGAAATAAGTATTCTTAATTGAGCCATGAAATGAACATTGATGGCAAGAGTCTCCTATCTAGGATAAGGAGAAAATCAGGAAATCAAGGACGCTAAGCCAAAAATTCTGAATATGACAGTGGGTCATATACCCTGACGGGGGAAAAACTGGATCATGGGACTAATATCATCACAATTAAATCGATCAGACTGGCACAACACAAGATCACGGGGACCGCGCTCTGAGAAGATGGTAGTGAGAAGGAAGAGGAAGAATGCCATATGCCAAAGGTCATCCCGAGCAGCATTGGGTATTGATGATTGTACTTCGCTTGAATCAATGAATTATTTGACCAAGTGTCTGAAGCAGTGTTATCATGACCTGGTCCTTTTCTCATTGGAAATCTAGGCAAGCGGGGGGATGTGTTGCATTTTTGCCCATATTCCCAGCCTGCTAAATTACCTGGTGTCGCTAGGGGAAAATTCCCTAAGGCGAAGTGATTTGGAAATTGGTTGGCCCAAGTTTCAGAGAAACTATGTTTGGGGGATTTTGGGATATACGCCTGGTCATATCTGTCAGGAAGCGATCTGGATGAATACTTAAGATCTCATCAGGCAGAGTCACTGACAAAATAGGGGCATCTGATAGTGATTAAATATCAGGTGTACTGATTGGGATTAAATGGGTTTCATCACTGACTGATTGGGAATAAATAAAAAGTTGCAGGGTGAGTGATGCTGCCTACAACTAGCAAATTTATTGGTTGGTGAGTGACCTGCCATAATGGGTAATAAGTCCCATTACCTAAGCAGGTCACTAGCCAAATATGGTTGGTTCACTTGGATCAAGAGGAAAACTTTGGGACACATTTTCTGACTCTTTCCGTTTGAGGTCTCAAGGATGTCCAATGATGGAATCCTAGCCAGGATGGGGAAGACCATCGCTGCTGAGACTTGATGGGTGATTCAATGGCAATGGCTGCCATTTCATCAAAGAGGTGTTAACCAAGGGTTAGACAGCCAAATTCCCCACTATATATATTCCCTAGGATTTACTATAATAAAAAAGTACTTTACAGAGTTTAGAGTTTAAAGTGATAGTATCAATTCAGTGTATAGTTAAACTATCAACTTCTATTGTGTTGTTCTATCTCAAGGATATTATTGCAGAGGGCAATAATTGGAAGACTCTCAGAGAGAATAGTAAAGATCCAAGTGGGGATCTAGAGAAGAAGGATCCACAATCAGGGATAGCTGCTGACTGTGTATTGGTCCAAAAGAGACTGTTACCAGGGTATTTTAGCAAAGGTTGGGTGAACAAGAGCATAGGGAACGAATCCCTACAAGTATGACTTCATGAGTATTTAGTTGGGAATACTGGCCATGCGTTGGGCTGAAATATAATAATTCACACTCAACTATGGATAATAGTCCTTACCATTATTGATTAATAATTCATTCTATACAATATGACGAAGTGCACAAGGAAACCAAAAACTTCCGCAGTAAAAAGGTTACTGGGTTGCTTACTGATAACAACTGAACTAGTAAATTTTTACAGCATCTCAGTAGTAATAGTGATTCTAAACATTTTGGGAGCCAGGGCTTACACGAGCCAAGCCAAAAAACTGGACTACCTGTGAAATCCCCCTGTAGATATCTTGGCAATCCAAGAAACCCACTGTCCACAGGGAATAAGGATTCTGGTCAGCCAGGGTCACACCATCCCTATCAGTTTGGATGACGCACTTTGGGGTGGTCATCAAAAAAAATAAATTTTTATAAACTCCACCTCATACATGCACAGCCAAATTCTGGTTGCAACAGTTGTAAACCAAGAGGAAATGATTTTGATGGCAAGCATTTATGCACTGTGCACCGCAGCTGAGAGGAAAGAATTCCTCAAAACAATTTCAACACTTGCCACACACCTGATACCATTCTAATGGGCGACTTCAACTGCTGGGATAACTTCAACATGGACCAATGGTCTAGTACCAGGGGATACCCACTGGGACACATTAAGTTCCATGCAATGAAGGCATCCCTAAGCCTACATGACATTCTCCCCCCGGGCTACCACTACTTCCCAACATGAACTTCCCCAACATATTTGAGGGAATTCTCACATCAATGAGCCGCAATGACTTCATCCTCACACCAAAAATACACCACTGGAACATTTCTAAATTTTTTAACAAAAAAATGAACTTTTCTGACCACTGACTCATCTCTGTGCAGCTCTCACCAACCCAAATTCCCACACAGGCGTCAACTTGGAGGAAGTTACACCTGGAAAACATAAAATTGCCTGAAATATTCAACTGAGTAAAACACAAGGCCACAAACCAAGGATTCACATCCCCACTCATACCGGATCCCATTAAAACCTGGGAAAATTTTTAATTAGTATTTTTATATAAAACTCACCACATTGCCTCATGCAAGTACACCGCTGTCACAGCCACAATTAGGAGCACCTTGGTGGAGCTGGAACACCTCAAGATCAATGTCCCAAAGTCTATCTACAGTCCTAATTGGGGTAACAAAAGAACAGAAATATCAGCCCGCCTAAACGCTCTCATATTCAAACACCAGCACAGAATCAAGGTATTGAGAAAAGGTAAGTTCATAAAAGAAGGTGAAACTTAATCAATGTACTTTTTTCACCAATTCTACTCCCATGGCAACTAGCCTGCGTGCACACAGGTCTCCAGAGTTGATTTCACCATGGCAACTGACCCAACGGAGGTCAAGGCGGAAGTACACCATTATTACACTGAACTATATCATGACACTATAATTGACCCCCAAAAAATTAATAAAATTTATACAAACTGCAGGAATACTTAGCACACCACCAGACTAAAGCCTCCTAAATCTAATAAAAAAGGAGGCACTCTGGGACACAGTCCGCGGTGCACCTCATAAAAATGCCCAGGACCAAATGGGATACCCCATGAATTTTATAAAAAATACTTCAAGCAAATCGCCCCCCTCCTTCTAGCATCCATGAACCAATGCCTACTGGAGACACGTTTCTTATCTGGCGGCCAGGACTCCTATGTCATAACCCTGTACAAAAAGGGTGAAAAATTGGACCTAGCCAACTGGAACCCAATTGCACTCTCTAACACAGATAAAAAGCTACTTACAAAAATTCTAGCATCCAGATTTGGCACAATAGCCTCCAATAACCTTTCACCCATTAAATTTGGGTTCATACCAGGGCGTTCAATCTGGACCAGTATACCCTCAGTTGCCAACCTATCCCAATCAAAAGCATCTGGAGCCCTGGTATTCTTAGACCAGGAGAAGGCATATGACTGAGTTAGATGGCCTTACCTGAAGGAATTCCTGAGCGCCTTCAATCTCCCACCCAGATTCATAAGCTAGGCAATGCAACTTACAGAATCAGCATCCATGGCTGTATGCGGCACTGGCTTTCTAATTAACAATATCACACCACGCAGAGGTCTCAAACAAATTGATCCTCTCAGCCCGCTAATGTACAACTTCAGCTTTGGTCCACTCCTTTGCGTTGCTGACTCACACCTCATGGGCATAACCACACATAAGGCCAGCCACCAGTCAAGATACTAGCCTTTGCGGATGACTGTGTAACAGGTATAGCTAACAATAATGATGCCCGCCAACTGGAACGCACCATGGAGGAGTAACTCATTGTGAACAATGCGTCGCTCAACAAAAAGAAAATAGAAATAATTCTTCTAGGCAAGTACACTAACAACTGAACTACAACACCCAAACCTCACAGCCCCCCAAGAAGGAACAACCCACTTATCCTACCCTTTTCATCACCTCCTTCAACCAACCCTATCCGCCACCTTGGGGTGTAGCTGGAGAAAGGAGGGTGCGCCAATGAAACTATGGAAAACAACCTACTACAGCATATGACCAACTGAGTTTCCTCCCTTAAGGTAAGATCCTCAGGACTAACAGGGCGATTATCAGTTGCCAACTCACTCATCTTCCCAATGATGTGGTTCCCTGCACATGCAATATCCTTATCACCAGCCTTCAAGTCCTCAATCCGCGCACTCATCCAGGGCTGGCTGTGGCCTGGTACCCAGCCACATGTAAGGGTGGAAACACTCTTTGGCCCACGCTCTAGTGGAGGCATGGGCCTAATGAACTTTGAGGTCCACACCAACTGATTACTGGGGACCTTGATAAAGTAAGTCCTTTCCCCAAACCTCCCACAACAACACTGTTCCAGAGTGGCGAGGGCCAACTTTGCACAGGCGCTAAAACTATCCAATTCACACAACCCATCAATCCTGCTCACATACCTCAAAAACCACCCCACCACAATGGGCCCTCATGGAACTCCTCCACATTTCAAACAACTCCTCCGCACCATCTGACACATGGGGTGGACTGTCAATATCACAGGAACTAGTCAGGGGCAGACACAGAGCCCAATTTATGCTAAAGAACCCAGAGGACAACCCCCATAAGGACACTCACAATGGGACCCCAGACATAGCAAGAATAGACTACCTGGACGCTCAAGACATCCCATATGACCTCACACAGCAGAAGGCAATATGGAGGCTGACACACCATCCGCTCCTCCAGACAAGGGTAAGATCTAACACCTGGCGCTGCCTTAGAAGAACATACAGGACCACAGATCGCGCCAACTCTCTCTATGCAGAGAGTGCAGTGTGCGGAGGGGAAGGAACCCTACACCACCGCCTTGAAGCATATCCCCCATCAAGAGCCATATGGTGGGAAGTTGTGCGCCTGCTTAGAATCCAGAATAACCAGGAACTTTCTGTCTAAAGGAGCCTCCTCATGCTCCAGATCAAGTCCCCAATACCACCTACCCTCCACTCCCTAATAGTAACCATCGCAATGTGGACAATCTACACCATTGCTTTGGATGCATTCAGGGGTACTGTACCAACCATCCGTGGGACAATCAATAGATTCCACGTCCACCTACTGGAACACTTCCAAACCTGGCTTTATAAATACATGAAGCTGAAGCTGCAAAGGCTTGTAGAATCATGGTTCCCAGTATAGTTCCTACACACGGACCCCTTTCTATACACCTGCTCCATAGCAGGGGAAACCCCCTCAGAGTAGAGTACCCAACACCCCCCCACACACATCTGGCGGTACCAGCTGGCAACAGGGGTATCTCATCTACTCTGGGGTGCCTAATTCGATTCCACTTCGCCTTTCCCTCTCCCTATGTTTTTTCAACATTGCTCATCCCCAGGTCAACTTGCCTCAGTTAAATAAAAACTATCTATATAATTTATTTGAGGTATGTCAACCAGGAGATGGACATTACTGAAGCTTGGAGAGCTAAAAAATGAATGAACAAACCTATCCAACCAGAATGATTTGACTGCCCAAAATGAGAGGGTGTAACACAACTGTTTGAGAACACAACCAACCAGGTGGGACAGTGACAAGTCAATAACCTTTTGTGGCAGAAGGGGAAGGGTGATTGGGGGCTCATCCTTGATATCAGGGTCCTCCTCATAAATAATAGCACAGGCCAAGATGGAGAGCAATGGTATGGGGTGATCAGCAACATGGGGACTGAGTTGGCATATGATCAGCTGGTTATTGAGATTACCTGCAGCAAAAATTGCACCTAAGTACTAGGAAAAGCAGTTTTCTGCATGAAGGCAGATGGAAGGAAGCTGGGTTAATAAAGTTATGGAGGCTTGGGTAACTTTTTGCTTAGCCTGATAAGCATTAACAACTTTCTAGATGGCATCATTTGCTTGTTTGTAAAGGTTTGGGATGTTGTGTTTGGCCTGCGGGGCTATAGTTGGAGCAATAATGGGAAGAGGGAGAACCTTAAAAGTATTGCTACTGATGTATTGGTCAACTCACAAAGGGTGCTACTATCTGATAATCAGTTGTAGCATTAGCGAGCTGGTGTTCAGAACAGAACACAAGGGCATTTGGTCAGGGGGCATAAAAACGCCAGGGGATCTGAATGGGGTGCTATAACTGTATAAATTCTTCAATTTGGGTTTCCAATTCTTCAATTACTTTTCCCATTTCATCATTTTCATCCAATGCATACCATGGGTTCAAGTTATAATTAAAATTGTGGTTAATAGGATGATGGGATGTGGCTGGTGATTGAAGAATAACATGGGAACAAACTGTTGTCCAAGCCAATTCATGATTGGCTGAGGCACAGGTGGCACTGGACTGAGGAGAGGGCTTATTGGCAGCTGTGGGAACTGTATTGGCTGTAGGCTTTGGTGGAGGAAGGGGAAGGATTGTACCCCATACTGGAAAGGCAGTGGGGTGTGTGGCCATTTAGGGGCTAGATGGAGATAATGCAGGTTTGGTGGAAGCATCAAGAGAGGGGCAAGTATGCTTCAAGTGATCCAACTCAAAGCACGATGGATAGATGGCCCACCCACCTGCAATATGGGCCCATAATGGGTAGTTGGGGGCAGAGGGAATGGCGCTATGTGGGGAAATGACAAAGCAATTTTATTGAAATTTGAGCTAATTGTGGCAAATGCCTGAGGCCCAGCAAGGCGAGTGGCCCCATTAGGGACCACAAACTGAAAGATGGTATTGGAGCCATATGCATCCAAACCTTCCATCAACTTCTGATGGAGCACCAGGGGAAAGGTGTGTGGGAAACCACAGAAACTGAACCACTATATTGTTATTGTGGGGAGCCAAAGTGCACGTTTTGGAGATAGGGGTGCCCTGGAAATCCAAGGGAATGGTGGTCACAGTGGTGGCATCAGCTTTACAAGTGAAGCCTAGATCAAAACACCCCTTATAGGGGCGTAAATCTATAATCCAGCTGGCAGCATCACTGCCTGAGCCAAGTCAATAATAGCTTACTCTTCATATGGAAACAAATACCCATATTTGACCTGAAGGCCATAATGCAGCTGGGATTGAGGAAGAATGTGTGGGCTGTGAGGTACTGCCTGGGTATGTGCCAGGTGGATGGTGAGATCCTTGGGCATAATAAACTGACCTGATGATTTAGTGGGACTGGACAAACTAGTCCAAGAGCATTTTCCCATTGGACAGAAAATGCTGGGTGAGATTTTTCCGCTGCCCCACATGGGAGCAGTTGGCAGAAAACTTGAGGTCATTGGGGAGCAAATGGGGGAGGTAGGCATAGGCTAGTTAGACTCTTTGGTTTTTTTTCTTTAAAAAAATCACTTGAAAGTTACTCCAAGTGGAAAGAGAAATCCCCTCTTAACACTATCATTGCATATAGTTTTAATACTAATAAAAAGATACTATTAATATAAAATTCATATAGAACCTAAAGCCTCAGAAAATGCAGGTTACATCACATTGCTATACTCTAAATGACAATAATAATTTAAGATTCATGTAATTGGTTACAAGCTCTATAATTGAAAAAAGAGTTCTCATGATTGGCCACATATTTTAGAACAGAAAATGCAATAATCGTTGTGATCAATCCACAATAATTAAGTAAGAATCTTTGTATATGTATGGAAATATATTGGGTTTATACCCTCACTTAAGTTACTGAACCAAATTTCAGCAAAACTTGGCAAAAAATGTCATGAAAAAAGGAAACTAATGTAAACGGGGTTTCTCATAAGTATTTTAAAAAAATATATAAAAACTATATTTTTTTAAAATTATAAACACTTGTAATAATAATATTTATATTATTCTCAACTGAATGAAAATGATGTAATTTGGTTGATATAATAGGCTCAATGCTTTTACTAAATAGTTGTTGAATATTTGATTGCTTTCATTAGTTTAGCTACATAATAAACTCACTGATAGTTATCTACAATATTTCATTGATGTCAGCCATGATGTAATAGTGTCACCCAAATTTTGCAAAAATGATCAGTTATAATACATACATTTCAAAATTATGATATATTCAACTTAAGGTATTATGATCATTATTATATGCTCTATTAAATAGAGATAAAAACTTGGTGACTATGGGATTCGAACCCACGCCTCTTACGAGACCGCAACTTGAGTGCGGCGCCTTAGACCGCTCGGCCAAATCACCATATATTATACGATTTGTATAAATAATACAACAAAGCTTTTGACGCCACTGTTTAACTAGAATTAAAACTTTAGATATATATAAGTACAAGCTGCAATCCCATTATACACCTGAATTTTAAACATTTTTCTTAAAATTAATTTGACTATAAGGTTAGTATTATTTAGATAGTTTGATAATTAAATGGTTTCATCTAAGCATATCATGGTTTATGATTGACCTAATAGATTCAATAGTTTCAACTAAGTGTTAAGTGAGCATTTGTAGGACTTCTGTTTTAAGAGTCTCGATGATGCTGTTTCAAGAAGCTCAATAGCCAACAACTGCTTCATATCTCAGAATTTTGCAAGTATTTTATTTATATTAATAGTGAAAAAATCTTTCTTAGTTTCTAACAGTTAGATTATCTGTCCTATGGTAATACAAAGGGATTATTGAATCAAAATTCAAAAAATAGAGACTTAGAATAAAATCTTAATTTCATTGGAAAATAATTTTGGAGAATTTATATTACTAGAAACAATATAATCCCATAAGGTAAGGGAACAATATAATCCCATAAGGTAAGGGAACAATATAATCATTTAGGCAAGGTTATTTTAAATGAGATGCTCTTCATTAGATAGCACATCTAGATTCATAGATAGCTTTGTAGCATTATAGAAATGAAATGTAATTTAAATGCTCCAAATGGATAAAACCTAATAATCTTCTAAGTTGATCTTTTCACAGATTCCAATTTGTACCCTTCAAAGATAAAACTTAATTTAAAGCTTTATAAGCTATCCAATGTAAAAATCACCTCATGTTCCAATATCCATTACTTTAGCTAATCAAGATTACATCCAGAAATTTTGGGTTATAGTTAATCTGGAGAAAACTTCCTCATCCAAATTGAGCCTTACTTATTTTGATTTATCTGTATAGAAGATCAATGAGTTATCTAAACCTTTTTGTAAGCCTAGGCATCAATTCTCTCAAAGGGTTCATCTGATTGATATTCTTCTTATTATGCTTAATACTCTGTTATCTGACACCATTTATTGAACACTACATGATGCAAACTTTTATAACTGAACCTAATAAATTGATGAATCACACCTATGTAGCCAAAATTACTGATAGTATTAAATTTTTAAATTTTATTCGAGGTGGGCCAACCTGGGGATGATACCGCACCAATTAGGGAAGTGAAGAAAATGAGAAAGGAGGATAAAACCTGGAAAACCTCTATGTGCAGCGTATGATAGGCCAGGAACTCCATGGACTGCCTTTGCTATTCGCTATCTTGGTTTGGGGCATTGGTGCGCAAAACCAACATTCAAAATCATCCCCTACCCAAAGTCCATTACTGGGATCAAACTTGGGAGGCAGTGGTAGAGGGTCCATACTCTACCACTGGGGTATCCTCCTTTTACTGATAGTATTAAGTTACTAAAATAAACACCAAACCAATTGCAAACCATTGAACCTAATGAATCAACTGTTTAACCACCATAAGCTTAATTTATGTATTTTAAACTTATAAAAATAACAAAAAATTTAATCTGCTTGGAAAAATCATCGAGCATATCAAATTATCCAAATAACTACCAAACCACTTGGCAAAACTATTGAGCCTATTAAATCAACCAAATAATTACTAACTGCTTAGTAAAAAAGAGATACTAATTTTTAATATTAGTATATATCAATTTTATATCTTCTATATTATCTAATTTATATAGAACAGGGGAGTGGAGGTGAGTCAGTAGGGTGTACAGCTACTAACCTGAAGGTTTCAGGTTTGATTCCCAACCTTCACAGACAGGGTATTAGCCAAAGGAAGCTATTGGCGGTTAGTATGTTTAATGACACTAAAACCTTACACATGACGTAAACAGAAAAATCTGAGTCCCAATCTAGAGGTGAAGGACTTTATTTGATGTAGTTGATTCTGCTCAGGTTTCACTTCAACGTTTTCTTCCTTTCTTTTAGTATTGTCTGTCCCTTTGGTTGGCTTTCCTCAAATAAAATTTATATAGACCAATTTTCAAAAACATATCTGTGCTGATTATCCTATTTCATAATACATGTGCCAAATTTAGTTACTTTTGGCTCAATTGTTTAGGTGTTAATGTGCCATATATATATATATATATACATATAATGATTATATATCTATAAAAAATCGTAGATTCATCTGAATCAGTCAACTCAATTTTAAAATTTATTAAATTTATCATATGATTATGGGTATTATGCAATACCACTACTTGTAGATATTAAAATATCATTACTGAGTAAAATAATATCATAATGTGTTGGTGTTTATAAGAGTTACAACAAAACTTGGTCTCTCTGCTCAGCATAACTTTCTGAGCTAATTAATTTTGGTAAATTAAAGACAAACACTTAGCTTTTCTTTTTTGTAACAATCACTTTAGTTACTATGATTTGATTCGAACAGCAAATTTGGATAATCACACACAGGAAAGATGGGTGACTTAAATAGCAAAAATAATATAACATGGGTGAGCGTCACATTAAGTGGTGCGCTTAACAGTGCAACTAAGGGCAAGAAACGCCCTGGAGGGGGACCAGGAACCCAATCTGCAAAGAAATCGCAAACTTAGACACCATCTGGGTTTATGGTATTTACTGTAAAGCATGCGCAATACATGTACATTCAATTCAACCAACCTTTGTCAAAGGTGGAACATGGGATCAGACTCTTCCTTGGGATGAGTCACCAACCCTGTGGGAGAAAACATGTGAGGCACAGCCCTCACTTTTCCCTCACGCAGTGTACGTAGCCACCAACAACATGGGATGCAGCTGGTTTGATATTGGTTTTGAAACAGCCAATGAAGCCAATGCTGCAGCAAAAATCTGCGTGGAAATTGCCCTCCCTGAGGGCAAAAAAATTGTGTGCACCGCGTGCACCAGATGGAACAAAGCAAAAACTTTGTTCATCTCCTTTGACTCACTCCCCACCAACCTTCCTCATAAGGTAATTGAGGAGGAGCTCTGCAAAGGTCTTGTGGCCTACGGAGAAATCCAACAACTCAAATTACAGTGATTTTGCTTAATGCCCGACCTGTGCATGGGCAAAGCTATCGCTGTAATCAACCCCTTACCAGAAGTGGAAGAGGATTTATCCAGAATTCCCCGCGCAGCAGAATTTCACTTTGCAG
>JAKSZP010012532.1:0-39194 GCA_022478985.1 Massospora cicadina
TTTGGTTTAAAACAAAGCTCAAGCATGAAGAAGCAGGCGTTCATGCGCGTTAGCATAACATGAGAATCAGTGGTTGCCTTTGCAAAATGGTTCTATATTGAAGCATAGACGTTATTAACTTCTAAGATGTTGACCTTGAGCGATGCTGTTGCCGCTATCTTGACTGGTTTGGCATCTAACCTTCCTTTGGTGATGCACATCACTTCCGTTAAACGCTTTTTCTGCAACGTCCATGATATAAAAGAGGCTATACTAGATGCTGCTGACTTCCACAAGCTTGAAGTTTCTCATGGAGTAGTATCTCAAAATCACGTTCTGGACATTTAGGATCAAAAGCCCAAGCCTTGGGTCCTGGCCATTGAAGATAAAAAGGAATCCCTTCAGATTATGGGACCTGAGGAGCAAAAACCAAAATTAAGCAGCCTGAACGCCCTAGGTGTGCATATTGCAATAAGGTTGGGCACTATGAGGCTGTGTGTTGGAAAAAGAAAGCTAAAACTGAGGAGCAGGAGCAGGGAAAAGAGATGTCAGCATAGGGATAGGCACTCCTATTGCCAACGAATCTCATATGAATACTCATTACCTAAATTATTCCATTATATCTTGTTGAAATACCCCCTGGAATGAATCTGAGAGGGTTACGATGATGTTGGTTACTATGTATAAAGATTACACGCTGAAGTGGAGGTCCCTGATTGTTCAAACGCTGGAGGAGTAGATGAGACCACCATACCTGAGGATACATATCTCAGTCAAGTTCTAGGGTATCTTACGGTTATTGGCACTGCCAGCGTTGCTGATCAGCTCCTATCTAGCCAATTTGATCTCACCAGCGAGGTCACACCATGCAATTCATCTTGGAGAGTTACCCTAAGACTGCTCGCAAACTAACCTTCACCTTCCATCTCAAGGAGGTCTTAGCTCTGACGCCTAACCTTGGAGGAACACTCACAAAGGTGGAGTGGTCATTAAAAAATCTGGGTTACTGCCATCCTGGATACTGGCTCCACAGTGAACGTTATTTCCTCAAAGTTGATGAAAAAATCAATCTGGCGCCTAACTTAGAGTACAAGCAAGAGTTTGGAAATACAGGACCAAACAACACCTGTGACATTGGTGCAGACTCTTCCCTTGCCAAACGAATTGAGAAGCTTATTTTATTAACCCCTATATTGGCCTTGGACAACAACACCTGTGATATGCTCATAGGTACTTAATTTATGATTGAATGTGAGGAACTTATCAATATAAAGAAAGGTTTTCTCTCGTTACTCATTTATGAAGTCCCTTTAGTTTTATCTAATAAATATACCAGCAAGAACGAGTACTCTTACCTTGTTGGGTACCCCTTTTCTGCTTTGCCTTTACATTACACCACCTCTGGGTGAAATACAAAAATATTGCCCAATTCAGTGGATGCTAGGGATGGTCTTCTGTTTAATGCTGCAGATGAGGTAGTGATTAAGGCTGGTGAAATAATTTAGTGGTTGACACAAAGATCATTCTCCATGATTCCTCACCACTGCTTTTTGTACCCTGTAAGTATTGAGGGCATTAGTCCCTTAGAGCTTCGAGTATTGCCTGGCGTTCTTGACCCAGCCCACAGAGGCATATTACTCTTCAGTTAGGGAACCTCACCAGCAAGGACATAGTCATAAGAAAACACCAGGAAATTGGCAGAAGCTTATTAAGCCCGATGGAGACATTGAACATATCCACTCCATTGGCTCTACGTTGGATATGGGCATGCCCGCGGATAACCTGGTATGTATCTTACCCAATGTCCCTATCTCAGATGAGCTAACCCCAGATGAACTTGACAAAGTTCACAATCTATTGGAAGGATTTAGCGGCATATTCTCTAAGTCAGATAAAGAATAAGCCACATGAAGGGCTGGTGCCACTCCATTGATGTGGAAGATGCCCATCCCATTCAGTCAAAACCTTACCACAAAACAAAGGTGGAAGAACAGCAGATGAGGACGGAACTCAAGCAGTTATTAGACGCGGGGTTACTAGTTCATTCACAAAGCCCTGGTATTCTCCCCTTTTGTTAATCAAAAAGAAGAACGGAGGCCATCAGATAGTCATGGACTACCGCAAACTAAATAACCTCACAAAAAAGGATTGCTATCCTATCCCCCGCGTTTATGATACCCTGGCCCAACTCTCTAGCTCTAACTTATCTTCCAACATGAACTTAGCTAGTGGCTATGGGCAAATGGACCTTTCTCCACAAGACCAGGAGAAATGTGCTCTTATTTGCAGTGAGGGTCTCTTACACTCCCCCAATTACCTCATGGGTTGTGCAACGCACCTGCAACTATTCAGCGCGTAATAAATTTCATCTTGCAGGACAAAAAGTTAAGTTGTGTTATCACATATATTGATGACACAGTTATAAAGAACCTCTAACGAACATCTTGTTCACCTGAAGGAGGTGTTTCAACGCTTACATGAATCAAATATTAAGTTAAAACCCTTAAAATGTACCTTCTTTCAAAGGAAATTGGATTTCCTTGGACACTCCTTTTCATGATGGAATCCAACCCATAAAAGATAAGGTCAAAGCAATATCAAAAGCCTCCCCCTAAAAACTTATGGGATATATAGATATATCTAGGGATGATGAGGTATTATAATCAGTTCATCCCTAAGTTTGCGCAACTCAGCGAGCCCCTCGTCCGCCTACTGACTGAGAACACCCTTTTTCATTGGGCGCTAAAAAGAAGGCCGCTTATGAGACACTTAAGCAACTGCTACAAAAAAAATCCAATCCTGAGGCATCCTGATTATAAAAACAGTTTATCTTGTTTAATGACGCCTTGGACTACGCCGTTGGGACCACCTTAGCTTAAATGGATTAGAATGATGTTGATCATCCTGTAACCTATTATAGTAAGATGCTGTCAAAGGCGGAATGCAACTACTGTGTAACAGAGAAAGAGTGCCTTGCCATTCTGTTAACTGTAAAGCACTACCATTCTTTCCTGTATGGGACCACCTTCATTGTGGTACAGACCACGCTTCTCTGAAATGGTTACAGAACATGAAGGATCCTACTGGATGGGTAGCTCTCTGGGATCTAAATCTCCAGCATTATGACATGAAGATCAAACACCGTGCTGGAACCCATCACATGAATGTTGATGGGCTAACTCAGCTGCCAGTCCTTTACTTGGATAATAGCGAGGTGGAGAGGTTATATGACCTCTTAATGACCCCCTATGACTTGGAGGATGAGGATGATCATGTACAGAAAATGTTAGCCCAGCAATCCCACAACACCAAAGTGAAGAGTGTAAATTTTGTGCAAGCAGGTGGGGGAAAAGTGGCTACCTAACCTTCGTCCTTCAGAACTTTTACCTGCTATCCTGGAAGTTCACTCCACCCTAGGATATAAAGGAGAAAAGAAAATTTATGTTTGGATCAAGGATCGGTATTATTTGGAAGGGATTATAGAGACTATAGCTGAAGTCTTGGATGATTGCTTCACGTGTAAAAAGAAATCCAGTTTCAAGACTAGGTACTAGTATCAACCAGCTATTCCTCAACAACCGTTCCACACCATCAGCTGGATATAGTAGGTCCCATCCCTCAGACTACTAGTGGAAACAGATTTATCCTTATAGTCATTGACCACTTCACTAAGTGGGTTGAAGCCGTGGCTCTCCCTGGCCAAAATGGCCAAGGCCACAACCACATTTTTACATCAGAACATTTTCTCTGGACATGGCTGGTCTTAAGTACTACTCTGCGATAATGTAAGAACTTCACCTCCAGAGTAGTCAAAAATCCTGGCTACCTCCATGGGAGCCCAACAACTTTTCTCAGCTCCATACAATCCATCTACCAATGGGACAGTGGAAATAGCAAATGGAACCTTGTTTTCCATTCTAAGAAAAATGACCTCCACTGATCCACATACTGGAATCAATACCCACTCAGTGCTTGTATGGCTTGCTGGATCAGTTATCACTAGATCTTAAAAATGTCTCCATCTTATGTCTTGTATGGGCGGAAACCAGGAATACTTGCCCTCTTAGCTAAGGTTGTCCTCTCTGGTGGTGAGAATCCTGAAAAAGCATTGAGAAGATTAGCTCACTATATCATTCAGCTTCAACCTGAGGCTGTGATGAACCTATCTAAAACGGTCACTAAAGAAGGACAAGCTGCCAATGAGATTTGGGATACCCTGCCTTCATTCCAATTTTTTGATATGGTATTATAATACCATAATTGCATCACTCCTAGAAGTGGCAAGCTTGGATCAATTTGGGAGGGTCCTTTCACCATCACTTACAAGAGAGGTAAGAAGCACTCTATAAAATCCTTAGCTACAGGGATTACTATTAAATGGGTACATAGCCGTTTCCTACAGTCCTATTCTCCCCCCAACGTTTTTAATGGGGTGATGTCAGACAATTGCCATCTTGACTTTGGCAAAAGACTGTTTTGGGTAAGAATAGTCCCAATTTAACGAATACAATCAGCCAATTACAAGTCTGATCTCATAAAAATATTGCTTTGGACTAAAATAATGACAATATCAGCTAAAAGTCCCTGGTCAGTTCTTGGTGGAACCCTGCAAATTGAGGTTCAATTTCCATGTACCACACAGGAAATTAACATTAAATTGGGCATTCAGATTGCTCTGACCACGCAGCAGATTCCAGGACGTCCATCAGATGGTTCTCCCACAGATACATTGAGTTCCATTAAAACACCTAAGTGTTGACAACCCCCTTTTATAGGCTTGGCGGAGGTCCCCCAGTGTGCAATCATTTAGTTAATGGTGATTGGTTGAAATATATCAAATTTATTACCACAAGGGTACATTATGCCTAAAAATGACTTCCCATCAGTCATCTCGCCCAAGGAAACCAAACTTCTCGAGCTCCAATAGGACGAATTTCCATATTTACTAATTTGGATGTTACTAAGCTATTCCAAATGTTATTATTGAATCCCTTCAGCCCTCAATACTTGATATAATTTAAATAATAATTGTTAGTACCGAGAAGACTCACTTTTTTGCTTCCTTTCCCACGCCCAATAAAAAATTTATAAAAACACAACTTTTACTCTTAGATATAAAAGTAATGTTTTTTTGTTTTAAAATGTTTTTGCAGAAAGCTGACTTTTATCAGCACCAGCGAGCCTAAAATCTTGCTGGATTACCACACCACCCAAAAGAAAGGAAATGTCATAACTATGAGTTTTACAGCTAATAAAAAGGATACGTTGCCAAGGAAATGTAAATATTACTTAACATAACATAATTAACTTGTATTGCAAACCCCAAATGAGTTAGTAAAAAGGGAACCATGAGGTCTTTCTATAATAAGTTAATTCTTGGATTGGGAAATCCCCAAAAACTCTTGGAAGGAATTAGACCTAATATCTTGCTTTACCGCTATGTGAGAGGTTCAGGGCCCATACAAGGACTTTGATATCCTAGTAGAGGTTAGTTCTAGTTGAGACACCTGTTTTTTTTAGTACTAGATGTTCCCAACCCAAGGGGGGGATTCATCGATGTTTATTGAATTATGCCTGGGCTCTTAAGAGCCTGAGGCGAGGGAAGGGGAGGGAGGAGGCATCGAGAAAGAGAGGGGGTTTGCGCGCCAGAGCTGTGCTGCAGTGACAACTGAGCGGGGGAGGGTTGGCGACATAGTGCAGACCTTCAGGGCCATCTCAAAGTGTACCTGAAAGTGGGTGATCATGTGTGGAAGGGTCCACACCTGCTGGTCAAAGGTAGCACGAAGGAAGGAGTTATGGATGGTCCAGATGGCTTTGGCATAGGCGAAGACACGGAGGGGTTGGTGGCAACCAGGCAATGTCTGCTCGAACATGAGGTCTTGCACAGGGTGTCCAGACCAGGGCTGAGCATAGAGGAGCGCATGGGCCTTTGGCCAAAATGCAGCGACACCTGGACAGGTGAAAAAACGATGGAGGTGGGAGTCAATATGCTCCACACAGCGGGGGCAGCTTCGGTGCTGGAAGTTAGGGCCAGTCCAGTCCCCTGTCCTGTATGAACAGTGGAGCACCCTCCATAAGGTGTTGGACACCTTTGCTGACAGGATGGGGTGATAGACGTCCTTCCACAATTCCTTAAGGTCAAATCTCACGGAGGGAGGGAGGAGCTCAAGGAGTCTTGGGCGGATGGGAGGACGATCTTGGGGGTTGAGGCGAGTTGTGACAACTTGTCAATTGTGCACAATTGCATGGTGACGGGGGCTGAGGACAGGGCCTTCCCTTCTGTATGGGAAGGCATGGTGGATCCGCGCGCCTACTCGTTTCAGGGCAAGGAGAGCCTGGTTCCAGTAGGGGGATGAGGATGGTTTTAGGCGATGGCCTGGGTGGTTTGTGAGCCACTCCCCTAATGAGGTCAGAGATGCTCTGGGAAGACCCAGAGCTGCTGACACTGACTGGCGGAGGGCGGGCGCCCATTGGGGCATGGGGGTCGCGTCCCAGCAGACAATCGGCCATAGGAACTTCAGGAATATTGTGGTGGCGTGGGATCGCGTATCCAGAAGCCCTAGGCCACCTTCATTGCAGAGTCGGGCAATGGTTGAGAGGGCCATTGGTGGATGGTTTGAGCCTCAGATCCAACAACGGAGGAGTACATTGAGCCGCGTATATAAAAGGCATCTGTTAATGGGCAGACGTGCGCTATGAACCAGAATTTGGAGAGGAGGAACACATTGGCCATCAGAGCTCGACCCTGGGGGGTGATGTGCCGCCGGTTCCAGCTGGCAATCCTGGAGTTAACTGCTGCGAGGAGCAAGTCCTCATTGTCTTTTAGCGCAACTCCTTGTTGGTTGGTAAGAACGCCCAGGTGACAGAAGGTACCGCGCTCAGGTTTAATACCAAATGGTGGGGGAAGGTGGGGGAGCCGACCTGTACAACTGTTGTCTTGGAGGTGTTGACCATGGCGTTGGACGCCTTGGTGTACCTCTCAATGGTCACAGCAGCGAGGGCAACATCCCCAGGGCAGCCAAATGCAATGGCAGTGTCATCTGCAAATGCCATGGTGCGTGTGGGGGCTTTACCTGGGACCAGAATCCCTGTTAGCTTGTCCTGTAAGGAGGCCAAGAGGGGGTCAAGGGTGATTTTAAAAAGGATAGGGCTCAGGGGTCCCCTTGCCGGAGACCTTGTCCAACTGGTACTGCCACTGTAAAACCCATTGGCGCCAGGACTTTGGTGTGGAGCTGGTCATAGAGCGCTGATATCCAGCGCCTAGCTGCGGGTGGGAGATGGAAGCGGGCCAGGAAGCATCAATATACTTCCAGGCTACCCAATCATATGCTTTCTCCATATCCAGGAGAGCCACAAAGCCATTCACCTTAAGAGAGTTAGCAGTCAAAGTCACGTGAAGGTCATTATAGTTGTCCCATAACGACCTCCCCGGAATAAAACTGTGCTGGGATGGGGAGAGGCGAGGTGACACCCATTTGGTGATGCGGTTGGCCAGAAGCTTCGTGAAGAGCTTGTGGTCTGTGTTGATCAACGTTATGGGGCGCCAGTTCGCCAGGTTCTCACGGTCTGACTTCTTGTGAATGAGGGTCGTTATTGAGCCTCTGGAGTCGGGGAGGACCTCGCCATTCACCAAGAGTGCAGCGAAGAGGTCGCGGAGGGTTCTGGATATTACTGCAGGTTCCAGAAGGTACACCTCGAAGGGTATTCCATCTGGGCCTGGGGCTTTAAGCCGTGGGGATTTCAGAAGGGTTTCCATCACCTCCTGGATGGAAATAGGCGCCAGTAGAGCCTCATCAGCCCGTGGGTCAATGGGCGTCTCTGGAGCCCTCCACAGGAAGTCTTGGATGTCCGATGGGTCCACCTGGGTGGCATGGAAGAAGCTGGAGTAGAAGCGGTGTAGTTCCTGCGTGATTTCCTCCTTATCTGAAGTAATTGTAGTGCCAATCTTCAGTGCAGTAATATCCTGCGCTGTTGACCGGGCTTTCTGTTTCTGAAAGAAGAAGCGGGTGGGGCGTTCCCATTGAGCATAGTAACGAGATGTTGTAAAGTTTGCTGCCCGTTCTTCCTGCAGTGTGAGCTCCAAGCGGAGTGCTTCCTGCGCCGCTTCCCAGTCTTCCAACTATCTGGGAGAGGGCGAAGGCTGGCAGTTTCGCTCCAGATGTCTGATTCTGGCTTCCGCCCTTTGACTCTGGCGCGAGCTGCAGTCATCTGGGCTTTGGCACAGTTGTAAGCAACGCTGGTGATGCCCTCCTTGGTCACCGCCCATCTAGCCTTGTGGTCAAGCAGGTGGGGTGGGGGAGGTGAGAGTCTCCCGTATGGTCATAGACAGCTTCTCCTTAGTGAAGGGGTTGTTGAGAAGAGCTGGGGCAACTCTAGGCCAGAACCTACGCGACGGTCTAAGTGTGGTGGTGAGGACAACGGTGAGTGACCTGTGATCACTCAGATTGTTGTCACGAGAGATGGGATTAGGAGACGCGGCCAATTAGCAGGGGGCCAATCAGTGCCATATCTATGCGTGACGCTGACTGGAAAGCTCCTCCATCATACTGGATCCTAGTCATGCAACCTAGGCCAGACGCGGAGGGTGGAAGCGCATCTATAAAGCCACTCAGGCGAAGGAAATCCTGGAGGCGACTTGATCCAGGGCGTTCCTTTGCTGCAGGGGGGTAAGAGTCACGGACGCGACTTATGGTTGTGTTGAAATCTCCTAAGAGGACTGTATTCCGTGGGAGATTGAGTTGGACGAGCTCTTCCAAGAGCCGATTTTGCTCCTGACCTGCATTAGGCAGGTAGATGCTTGCAGCGAAGAAGGAGAAGTCAGGAGTGGTGAGTTTGGTCAGTATGAGGCGGCCACCTAGATATTGTGAAAAAGAATGGGTTTTAACCCGGGGATTCAAAACAATAAGGGTGGCATGGTTTGTTCAGAAGGAGTTGCCTCCAAACTGTTCATTCCATGCAGATTGTTCGTGGGGGAGGATATGGGGCTCCTGGACAGCAGCGATGTCAATTTGTGCTGACCTGAAGTTTTGGAGGAGGCAGGCTCTTCGCTTATAGTCCCGCAACCCATTTGCGTTGATGGATTGCAGGGCCAGGGTGCTGCCATGGGGAATCATAGCTGTTCCCCTCCATGTCCTGGGGGTTGCCAGCGCTTAAACCTGCTGCTGTGAGGCGGCTAGTTTTGAGTCCTTTAGCTTGACTATTAGCTGCAATCCGTGAGGAGCTTCAAGGGTTCTGAGGGGAAGGAGAGGGTGGGGGCGGAGGACCCAGTAAGCCAGCCTAGGATGCTGCCCGCTCCGTTGCAGGGGAAGGACCTGAGGGTGCTCAATGGTGACCTCCGCGGTGTCCCCATTTGATGAGTCTGAGTCCATATTTACTTCCTCCAACACTGCAAAGGATTCGCTTGAAATGGACTGTGGGGTTGGGGTAGGACTCTTTGAGGTGGCACTTCTACCGCAGGCCGCGGGTTGCCAGTCCATGCTGGTGGGCATAGCTCCATTGGGAGCTGAGGGTTGATGCGATAAATTGCTGGTGGAGGTTGGTGGGGGTGCCGCGGAGCCCTGAGTGGGGGTGGTTGATGAGGGGCACCATGTGGGAGATGCCTTGCGCTTGGTGAGAGAGGAAGTTGACTCTGGGAGATTGGAGGGGGTGCCCACTGGAAGGGGGGCATGAGCGCGAAGGTATCCCATACCAATAGTGGGGTTAGCTGTTTCAACTGCTAGGCGTAAGGCCTCAGGGGACAGGCCTTGAATGGGAACCCATTGTGTGGGTTGTGGAATTGCTGCTGCAGCCACGTGGGATCGTTTTTGGCCTGGTTTAGGCCCCTGGGTGGTGGCTAAGAGGGCTTGTTTTCGAGCTGTGTAGCCACTATACAAGTGTCCAAGGGCGTTACACCATGAACACCGGGGGCGCGCCTGATCAGGGTCGACAAAAAAGATCTCAGGGCATGCCCCAACTACCGCCACACGAGGAATAACCTCAATGTTACGGGATACAGTGGGGGAGGGGATGAACGACGCCTTAGCAGTGCGAGCTCTTTGAGTGGGAGCATAGTAAGAGGGGACGCTAAAGTCCACTGAAAGAACAGACCCAAGCTCCATTAAACCACGATGGAGCGCCAGTTTAAGAGACTCAGGATCAACAGTCGTTGGTAGGTTGGAAAAAGTAACCCATGAAATTTTCTCCAGGTGAGAGCGTGTGCGGGAGATGCGAAGAGATCCATGTGGAATAATGACCTGGAGGGTGGCAGCATGGTCAGCAAGGGCAGCTTCAGTGAAGCCCACATCGATGTAGTGGCCCTCCACTGATTCATGGATGGTGGTGTTAATTGGTAATGTCTTTGCAATCGCTGCAAAGTATGAGAAGTAATCCTCTGTATAGAATTCAACAGGGTTATGCCCATAATAAAGGCGAATTGCGTGGGAGAGGGTTGAGCGAGGTAGAGCTTTTTGCGCTCTAGTTTCAGCCCATTTCTTCTTAACATCAGCAATAAACGCCACTTCACGGGGATCAGCTTTGGGTAGCGTTGGTGCCAGAGGTTTTTGCCATGCCCCAGTGGCTCCTTTGGTACGTTTGTGTTTGCTTTTGGCTGCAATCGCAGGTTGAGTGTGAGCTGGTGGTTTGAACAAGTTTGCGGAGTTCCCTTGTTGCTGGAATGTTACAGCAGTTGCAGGCGTCATATCAAATTGAGGGCGGATTGTTGGGCCTCGCTAAATTGGGGAGGCCCATCCAGATTGGAATTAACTCCAGCCAATTGGGAGGAGGGCGATGTTTCATCACCATCCCAATCTATTTGGGTAAATTCAGCCCGAGTATTTGCTGTAATTTCGTGGGCAAAACTCACTGGCTGATTGGTGAATTGGTTGTTTTCAGCATATGGAGATAGAGTGCTGACTTGAGAAGTGCCGATTATGGGGTTTAAATGGGACGGGTGAGATTGGGACTGGTGTGAGGTTCCAATATATGAGCCATTTAAATCCCCATTGGGAAGAGTAGATTGTCCCAATTTGGTGCTTAGTGAACCAGAATGTGCGGCTAATCCATCCTTACATCCGAGGGTTTGGGGGCCAGGTGATTGTTAAGCCTTGCTAAATTGGGGAGGCCCATCCAGATTGTAATTGACTCCAGCCAATTGGGAGGAGGGCGATGTTTCATCACCATCCCAATCTATTTGGGTAAATTCAGCCTGAGTATTTGCTGTGATTTCATGGGCAAAACTCACTGGCTGATTGGTGAATTGGTCGTTTTCAGCATATGGAGATAAAGTGCCGACTTGAGAAGTGCCAATTACGGGGTTTAAATGGGACGGGTGAGATTGGAACTGGTGTGAAGTTCCAAAATCCGAACCATTTGATTCCTCATTGGGAAGAGTAGATTGTCCCAATTTGGTACTTAGTGAACCAGAATGTGCGGCTAATCCAACCTTACATCTGAGGGTTTGGGGGCCAGGTAGCTGGGTATCGCCCCTCATGGAGGGAGCCAGAAACACGGCGTCAGCAATAATAGATGGGGATGAATTAGCTGACACAATGGGGGAGGTGAATGCCTGGATGGGTTGAGTTGCATTTAACTGAGCAAACGCCATTAAAACAGCGTGGGTGATGGCCTCCTTGGTTGGTGGGGGCCCAGCGGGTTGGTGGGAGGCAGCGCACACAGAGCTGTTAGGCGTGCAGGTTGCAGAAGTGCGATCAGGTGAACTGGCGCTAGTTGGAGTAGCTCCAGGTTGGGGGGTGGTGCCTGCTTTCATGGCTGCTGCTTGAGAGCGGATGATTCTGGTTGACCCTGAGGTGGGTAACCGAGGGTTGCTTCGTTTGGGGTGGTGCTGGCTCGTTTGGCATAGCCTGCGGGTTCTTTTGCGGGATTTCCCGCCATATCTTCTAACAGTTTTTGTAAATCTCTTTAGTGGAGCTAAATTTCAGGCTGAATTGATTTTCGAAAAGTGATGCTTAGCAGAAAGAGAAGTTAGTTGAGACACCTGTTATATGGTAAAATTAACAATATATATTGAATAGCTGAGCTAATTAACCAGAGGATTTATGTAACTCATCATAAAAATTTCTGACAAAATGAAAAGTATTGGAAATATACTATTGGTATATCTTCAAAGTTAATATTGCTAGCAATCTTATCCATGCATCAGCATGGTACTATTAACTTGGATTACATCTCAGTTTTTTGTTTAACTGAGGCAAGCTGACCAGGGCACGGACATTACCAATGCTTAAATGAGCTAAAACTAAAAATTAGAAATAAAATAAAGTTAAATGAGACATATGAATCCACTCAATTTGATGCAAAATTAAAACAAAACACACCAACCAAGTTGGAAGTGAAAAAATGCTATCCATACATGGCGGTGGGTGAAGGGGGATCAAGAGCAACTTCTTCCTCATCTGTTGTGGACATGTAGCGGCAAAAAGCTGATATTAATGGTGTGGGCGCATCATGGAAATGGGGGCCAAGATAATAAATGGGTTCTTGAAACTCAATTTGTGCAATGAGGAGGGTGGAAATATAGTCTGCAAGTGCTTTTCCGCCTTAAGGCATACTTTAGGTAAGGTGGCACAGTTGCATAGTTGTTGCAGGTAATGCGGGTCTTTGGGCCAAATTTTGTGACTACTGCATTTTCTTTAACTACTGAATTTGCCATCTGATAGTATTGGAGATAGCCTTTATTTGTTTTGGAAGCATGGTAATAGGTAGGATAGGAGGTGGCAGGCCCATAGCCAACAGCGCAACTGATTTTGCAATGGCTTTACAGGTTGGGTGCCATTTGGGGGAGGCAACAGACTCTTCAGCTAGTTGGTAGTCACTTTTTAATAAGGGGCATCAGGGCGAGGCACATAATGGCGCTTTGGGAATTAAGCCGCATCAATTAGTATTAAGGTACATTTTGAATGGAGGGGCCCAACCCATTTGGATTCAGGGATAAGCTCACCCAAATCATCACCTCAACCAAATAATCCCATGGATTTTGGTTCATTTGATTGGGTTGTTTGCATATGGGTTATCTGTTGCGTTTGGCTGGGAGGATGGTTTAGAACTCACTTTAGTCCATTCTGGCTCCTGATTGGTGGGTTCAGGAGAAGAGGTTCGTTGAGGTAATTTTCAGTTTGTTGATTCAGTGGTTGCTTTGGCTACCACTATGGGGGAGGGGGAAGTATAGTGCCCTATTCAAAAAATGTTATTGGATTGGATATGGGATCATTGTGGAAAGAGTCAGGTGTGGATGCCACAGCTTATGGGATGGAGGGCAGCGCCGTTTCAAATGGTCCAGTTCAAAACAGTTAGGGCAAATGGTGCGCCCTCCATCCAATCAAGCCAAAAAGGATGGTCTGGGTCAGAGGGGATAATGTTGCAATGGGGGATTGAGAGGGCTATTTCCTTTGATAATGGATGAATAGTTGTGAAGGCGCGGGGGCCTGTGAGGCAAGTAGATTCATTGGTAACCACGCGTGTACCATGGAATTGGAACCATATTCCAATCTTTCAGCGATAATTCCTTTAATTAAAATTTTGGGTGGTAGGTAGGTAGGGAGGCCTGTGAGCTGGACCACAAGAGTAGTATCAGTGGGCAACTGGATATGAGTAGTTAGGATGGGGGTGCCCTGGAACACCTGGGGGATGGTAGCTGCTACTTCAGCATCAGCTTCACTTGAGAAGCTAAGATTAAAATACTTTTTGAAGGGGCGGAAGTTGATGTAGCTGCAGGCTGCATAACATCCTGGGATTATCTAATAATTGCTTTATCTGAATAGAGGAACAACTTGCCATACTCAACCTGAGAGCTGAATTGCATGTTGCTCCAGGGGAGCACAAGGGAGCAGCATGGCACTTCCTGGGTTTGGGCGAGATGTAAGGCTAAGTCCTTAGGCAGGATATAGTGTGCTGAATAATTCAACGGATTAGCCAATACAGCCTGAGAACATTTTGGCAATGGCCAAAAAACATCAGGAGGTGGCGCACCACTGTCCCATGTGGGGGAAGTGGAAGTTAAATGTATTGACATAGGAAACTTGAATAGGGCAACGTCAATTGAGCTGTTTTTACTAAATTTCAAACTAGGATTTGACCAAAAGTGAGAAAATTGAGAGAGAGAAGTGATTAACATTTCAGTTAGTAAGGTAAAAAAAGAAATCTTAGGTCACCCAGTATTAACTAATAATTGGTTTTATGGTAAAGCTTTCTATTTGTTTCTTTTCTATCCCTGATATATCTTTTAGTATATGTAAAACTAATTTTTTAAAATTATTGCAAAGTAACTTTTAGTAGTATTTATTTTCATTGCTCCTATATATGTTAAATATTTTTATGACTACATTACCCAACTTTCACTTAATTGATGATTTGTCAACTTTCTAGATGATTGCCAACAGTTTTTGGAGATATTTTCAATTATAGTTTCTTATTGTTTAAAAGATTGAGATTCATTCTTTATTATAAGCTAACTAATGTTAGGTGCATTTACTAAAAAATTTTTATGTAAATTGTTAATTTGTCTTATTTATTAAATAATTTCATATGAGCTTCAATTGGGCTTGTGTGTTGATCAGGGCAGGGTGTATTCTCACTGGTGATTTTTAGCCCCTGATTTCTACAATATTTCAGGAGAAGTATTATTCTCAAATGGTGGAATAAATAGTAAGGGGCTATATACTACTAAATTAAAAACAATAACACTTTTAAAATTTATATTAAAAGGTTGAATTTTTATGTGTTTTTTTATTAATAACAACGGATGTCAGGGAAGTAAACCCTATTACAATCTCTGCTTAATATTTAAAGCAACTTGAGGCTCAAAGCAAGATGGGCATAAAATTCATTACAAGATTTGAGCCTAATTAGGAAATATGGATGTTTGTCCTAAAGGAGCTCTCAAAACTCTACTCGCATTAATGGAATGGCTTATGGAGGGTTGATAATAGGTAGGACAAGTCCATGAGGCAAGAATAAATACATTTGAGCCAATCACCATGGGGAAAATAGTTGCACCTTGTGGGATTCCCTCCAAATCTATAAAAGGGGGTGGTCTCAGCTTAGTTGTTTATACTGACCTGTAAAGAGGCTGGGGAGGAACCTCAAATGACTTCCTGTATTCGATTCAGGTTTGGCACTACCCTACTATTAGTAATCAGACTTTTTGGCTGAGGAATAGGGTTAATTGATTCACCCTAATTAACGGAAAGAACCAAGAATTGACCAGGGTTTTATATAATATTAGACTTGTTTAACTCCATTACACTCTTGTTAAAATATTAAACATGTAATTGTCTGACATTACCTCCTTCAAGAGTTTTAGGGGGAGAATAAGGTTCCAAGAACTGGCCATGGACTCAGTTGACAATAACTCCAGTAGCAAAGGATTTAATGGAGTACTCATATCTTTGCTTATAAGTGACTACAAAAGGGCCTTACCAATTAGACCCAAGGTTCTCACATCTGGAAGTGATGATTGTGGTAATACAACAAATAGTCTGATACTTGAAAGGAAGGGAGTGGCTTTCTATGCTCATTTATAGCTACATCTTCTTTGGTGGCTGTTTAGATAGGTTAGTCATGGCATCAGACTGCAGCAAGATGATACGCTGTGCTAATCTTTTCAGGGCTTTTTTCAGAATCATCTGTCCTACCAGAGATGATGTCTTTGGCTAGAAGGGCTGGTATCTTGGTTTCAAATCATATAATACATGAAAAGGAGACATAATAAGGATTTGATTCTACCTGATATATTAGTCGTGAGTGCACTAGGTAGAAATTTCTCCCAGTGCAGTGAATCTGAGCTGGCCATCTTTTGTGGTATAGAAACTAGGGTTCCATTTGCTCTTTCACAGTACCATTTGTGAAAGTTTTATAGGGGGCTGAGAATAGTTGATGCTTCCTCATTAAAGTAGCTAAAAGCTTTACCACCCTTGAGGTGAAATTCCTCTCAAAATCACAAAGTAGGAACTGGGGACAGTCATTCTGGGTAAAAATATGTTGATTAAGGAAGGTGGCAGTGGCTTTGGTGGTTTGGGCAGGAAGATCAGCTGCTTCAACCCATTTGATGAAGTGATCAATGCCTACCAGGATATAGAAATTCTCGCAGGTATTCTGAGGTAGCAGACTTACCACGTCTAAACTTACTATATGAAACGGTTGTTGAAGTGTGGTGGGCTGTTCTTCATACTTGGGTTTGTAGCTGGATTGCTTCTTACAGGTTAGGCAGGCGTCCAGCACTTCTATGATAGACTCCAAGTTTCCCACCCAGTAGTACTTAACCTTCACCCACTCATAAATTTGTGCACCCGACTATGCCCCAGATAAGAATGGACCTCCATGATTGTAGGACTTCGTTTTCCTCTCTGAAGGTCAGGGCCTTTGAAGGCTGTTTAATTATTAGGTGAATGCGGTTCCAGAGGAATCTCTTTGAGACAGGGTCTCCTAAGGCAATTTCTCACCGGATAATCTTCATTGAGGCTACTCTATTTGGTCTAAACAGGCAAGGTGTTCTGTATAAATGGGCAAAATACCCACTAGTAATAACAACTAGGATATCTGAAGGTAATTTTATTTACTCACAATTTGGAGATATTTATAGGAAGACTAGATATTAAGGTTCGCTAAGGGGAACTTGGTGTGATAGTTGGGAATGAATAGGGTAAATGGCCTTTTTGATGACGTGGCAGATGGCATAGGTTTTCTTTAAATTTGACTCTCTTTTGCCAGGGCAGCCAATTCTGGTGACCTCCAAATGGAAAGATCTTCACCAGCTGACTCAGTGCCTTTGTTAGTAGAATCAGCGGTTCATTCTGGAAAGTTGTTCCTTCTTTTGCCCATTTAGAATTTCATTATTCTAGTCAGTCTCAATTCTCATTAAATTGGTGGAGTTTCTAAAACTGAGTGGTAATTTATTTTGGGTTTGAGTCCCGCTCAGGTCTGTCCAAATCTCATGATTCCAAATAATACCACTCAAGATTTTGCCAAGGAGGGACATAATTTTGAAGGAATTTAGCATGTACCCAATTTATACTGGCACCCAACTTCACAGAGGCAATTGAATATTTGGGACTCTAATGGTAGATCACCCAGTAAGGACCTGACCACAGAGTATCAAGTTTATGTATATGTCCCCCAGGCTGAAGATGGTAAAATAGGACGAGGTCCCCCCAATTGGAAACCAGGCAAGGCCATCCACCGGGAATTCCATTGATTAGCTTCCCTTTGTTAAATAGTACCCATGAATCTAGTGGCTAACGCTTGTAACCTAAATAATTTATCAGTCAAGATTAGCATGGTTAAGTCTGTGGTTTCAGGTATGGAACTTTTTAAGTATAGGCTGCATACCAGATGGCAAAACTGGTTCTTGACCATAAAGGGCTCGGAAAGGTGACAATTGAATGATTTGATGATAGCTAACGCAATATGGTAATAAGGTCGCTGGTAAGTTTCATTCCATCTTGAAGGATTGTAGGAAGCCATCTTGTAAAGAATGGCAACTAAGGAACTGTTTGCTCGTTCTACAGCACTGTTGGTAGCCAGATGATAAGTGTTTGTAAAAGAATGATAAGTTCCCATTAGAGAGTTTAGATCAACAACCAAACTGGAAATAAAATTGGTACCATTGTCAGATAGCAGCACCTTGGAGCTGTCATGTTGACCAAAGACCTGCTTCAGCAAGAAGCATGCGGTCACTTTAGAAGTTGATAGGCAACTGAGACAGCCTCAACCCATTTCATAAAGTGATCAACTGCAAGAATAAAAAATGGTGACCATAAATTATCATAGGCAGGGGTCCAATAACATTAATGCTAATTGTGACAAATGGCCGTGGGCCCAGGAAATGATGGTGGTACAGAGGATTGGGTGGCTTCTGATTTGCGCAAATGAGACAAGCGTCAACAACATCCTGGACTATCTTGATTATTCCTTCCCAAAAGCAACGGTCATTATGCCAATGATGGGTTTTCTTCACTGCGCCATTCCAAAGGCAACATGAACCTCAAGAGCGGATTTTGTATGAGCATAGGGTCAAACATATAAAAGTTAAGAGATCTCAACTTGCTTATATAACAATCCATCTTTGACTCAAGTCTGAGCAGCCATCTACTTTAAGTGCTGTTGCGGTTTCCCTAGCTCATGGCTCCACTTTTCCAGTTTTGCAATAAGCTTATAGATCTGGTCCTCTTTGGGTGTGTAAAGAGCCAGGATACGCAGTTAGGACAACCCGTCAGCATTTTGGTGTATCATCTCTGTGCAGTGTGCTATTGAGTAGTCATAATTCTTGAGCTTAAGGGCCCATCCGTCAATCATTCATCCAGGTTTTCATCTGTTGTAACCACTGTGGTGAGGCATGGTCTTTCACTATGGTGAAGTGATTCTCATACAGAAAAGGACGGAAATGTTTGATGACTATAATATTTCCAAACACTCATTTTTAGTTACACTTTTATTGCATTCTGCTCAGGTTAATGTCTCATTGAAGCAAGCTATGGGATTATCAACTTGGCTTGCGTCAGTTGAGCCAGAATACACTGTTGAGATTTTGATTTAATTGATGATAAATCATATATTTGGCGGATTGTATTTTAATTGTGAAAATGATTCGAACTTGAATAGTCAGTTTATTGAATAGAGTGAATTCTACTGGAGCCTCAATGATGAGGTGAAACCCCTAAAATCATAGGGAATAAAGTATTACTAAGCTGATGGGCTAAAACTGACTGAGATAATTCAAATTAATAGTTGGATGAGAGAATGTAGAGAAGAGGTCTTTTGAGAAGTGAGAGAGTTTGAAAGGGTTTAACAGAAGTAGTACATTATTATAAATATCAAATAAACTGGTTTTTGGTAAGGCAATAGCTCCTTATTATTACTATTTTATTGTTACCTGGTAGAAATCAGCAATCATATATGGCTCATCTTTTGCTCAGTGGGTTCTAACTTATGCAACCATTTTGGCGAATTCAACCTAAACTTTCAAAAGTTAACAGTGGTGCTCACTACAGGAGACCCATTGTTCAACTTAACTAGGATTATATTCGCCAAACAATGGTGCAACCAGTTCCACTTGATGGGGCATTACCCCAGTTTATTGAGTTATCTCAATACGTGATACTGAAAATTGCCTTAGCTACAATACTCTAGGCTCAAAAATGTTTCTGAGAAAATAAGAGTTTAATGGATCAGCTCAGCAAAGCCTTTCACCAACTGCAACTGGTGGGTTGCCAAGCCAGCCAACTTGCCAACTGATTTTATGACACTACAAAGTGGCTCTACAGTGCTGAGCGTAAATGAATTAGTAGTTCTTGAGAGGAAGGGGTTTGCATTAACAAGCTGCCTCTGTTAACCAAGATGGAAATATACCCATATTCTTTAAGTGGCTTAATTTTCAGTAGAAGGAGTGTTGGATTTGAGGGTTGGGAAAAGGCTTGCTGGTGTTGGTAGCCTCAAATCCAACAACATATGTGAGGAGCGTTTCTCACAAGTTATATGAAAGATAAATAAAGCTAGTAAATAGAGAGGTTTTTGGTTTAATGGGTTTTTATTATGGGCCACACGGGGTTAAAAGAGTGAATTCCATATAATAAATTGACATGAATATTTTAAGCGTCAAGGCTCGATGTTCAAATAGTTTGAGGAATTTCAAATTAGGTGATATGCGATTTTAGCCTATTGAGGTTTGACAAACTTGCATCTCTTTGATGGAACGATGTATGTGGAATCACAATTGGCCAAGATATACCCATGAGGTAACGACTTGTGTATTTCATCCAATCCCCATCTGATAAAATAATTTCACCTTGGGGACCCTCACCATGCCTAAAAAAGGGGAAGCCCCCAAGTAGGCGCTTGAATGGACCTGGACATGGTTGGGGAAGTAATATCCAATGGATGCCCTTTGGTCTGCTTTGTGGTCAGAGTAATCTGACTATTGATTATCGATTTATTTTCCCGGAGAGGAGTTGAAATTGTGTTACCCCATTTGTGTGGTTCCACTGAGAACTTGCCAGGGTCTTTTGGCTGACATAATCGCTATAATCAGTTTCGAATTTCTCCTTGTCATGGACTCATAAATGCCCAAAATTCCTCTATTAGGCTATTCACCTACAACATTATTATTTTGGAGCTTAAGAGGCAAATGTCCGACATACCCCCTCAAGAATGTTGGGAGGTGAATATGGCCTAAGGAAGCGGCCATGAACTTGAATGATGGTGAGTCTGGAGGAGAAGGCTTTGATAGAATACTCATCCCCTCGCTTATATGTGACTACAAATGGCCCTTCCCATATAGAGCCAAGTTTTTTACTCCTTGGAGTGATTCAGTTATGATAATATAGTACCAAGATGGATACTTGGAATGAGGGAAGAGGATCCCTGAGCTCATTTGCAGCTTAGCCTTCTTTGGTAACAGTCTTAGCTAAGTTAGTCATGGCCTCTGTTTGTAATTGGATGATGTGTTGGGACAACTTCTTCATGTCTTGTTCCAGATTAGTCCAATCAGAGAAAATATCCTTGTCTAATAGTGCTGGCACACCTGGTTCTCACTCATATAACACATGGAAAGGGGACATCTTAAGGATGCAATGGTAGATAAAACGGCAGGACATGAGTGCACTGGGAAAATAAAAATCCCAGTGGAGAGGGTTGGAAGTGGCCATTTTGCATAATATTAAGACCAGGGTCCCATTAGCTCTTTTTACTGCACCATTTGTGGATGGGTTATATGGGGCTGAGAAGAGTAGTTGGGCTCCCATAGAAGTGGCGAGGAGCTTTTTACCACTTGGTAAGTAAAGTATTTCTCATTGTCACATAGGAGGAACTGGGGGCACCCCTGCCGGGTGAAGATGTAATGGTGTAAGAAGGTAGCCGTAGCTTTAGAAGTCTGAGCGGGAAGAGCAACTGCTTCAACCCACTTGGTGAAATGATCAATACCAACCAAGATATAGCGGTTTCCACCTATAGTTTTAGGGAGAGCACCTACCACTTCCAAACTTATGGTGTGGAAGGGTTTGTGGGGCGTTGTAGGTTAATACTGATATTGAGTCTTGAAGCTGGTTTGTTTTTTACTGGTCAGGCATGCATCCAAGACTTCAATTATGATTTTCATGATGCCCTCCCAATAGGACCGCTCTTTTATCCACTTTTAGGTTTTGCATACTATGCCATGCCCCACGATAGTTTGAGATTCTAAGATGATGGGCACTCACTTGGATGGCCGGAGATATGGCAACCAATTTACTCCTACTTCCTTATATAATTTTCCATTCTCCACTTTCATATTGTAGGAGTGCTGAGCGAGCATCTTCTGTACTGGTTCATCTTCATCAGCTCATGTGTCAAGAGCCATTAGGAGGTCATGCAATCTCTCAGCTTTGCTATTGTCAAGGTGAAGAACAGGGAGCCGTGTCAGCCCATCAACGTTCATATTAGCGTCCCAGCTTTGTGCCCAATGGTCATATCATAATGCTGGAGCTTAAGAGCTCAGAGATTAACCGCCCAGTGGGATCTTTCATATTCTGCAACCACTTCAATGAAGCGTGGTCTGTGATTACTTTGAAGGATGTCCCATATAAGAATGGGCTGTAGTGTTTGACAGCGAGCAGTACAGCCAAGCACGCCTTTTCCACGACGCTATAATTATGCTCATCTTTTGAAAGCATTTTTACTAAAGTAAGACTTGAAATGATCGACTACATGCTCATCCAACTGAGCTAAAATAGCTCCAATTATGTAGTCAGAGGCATCCGTGAACAACATGAAGGGTTTGCTGTAGTCAGGGTGGCAAAGTATTGGTCATTTTAGTAACAGCGCCTTTTTTTTTAGTACTAGATGGTCCCAACTTAGTAACAGCGCCTTCAGGGTCTCAAAGGAGGCTTTTTGTTCTGCACCCCAAAGGAAGAGGGTGTTCTTAGATAAGAGCTGTACAAAGGGCTCACTGAGCTGCGCAAATTTTGCTATAAATTGATGGTAATACCCCATCATACCCAAAAGTACCTGGATGTTGCAAAGGTTTCTAGGTGCAGGCATTTTGGATATTGCTTCGACTTTATTTGAAGAGGCTGTATCACATCTTAAGGGATAGCATGTCCAAGAAAATCCAACTTCTTTTATAAAATGTGCATTTAGAGGGCTTTAGTTTTATATTATAAGCCCGAAAGCATTAAAACAAAATCTTTAGATATGTGAGGTGTTCATTGAAAGTCTTGGATAAGACTGTAATATCATCAAGGTAGACGACGGCGAAGCTTAATCTTAGATCCTGCATGATATGATCCATTACTTTCTGGAAAGTGGTGGGTGCGTTGCACAGCCCTTGCGGTAGTTGGGTAGTCTGGAAGAGACTTTCACTGAAAATAAGTACACATTTCTCCTGATCTTGTGGAGAAAGGTCCATATGCCAATAACTGCTAGCCAGGTCCATGGCGAAGAAATATTTAGACCCAGAGAGTTGAGCCAGAGCGTCATCAATAAGAGGGATGAGGTATCTAACCTTCTTGGTGAGGTTTAATTTATGGTATTCCATCACTAACTTATGACCTACATTTTTCTTCTTTATTAATAAAAGAAGGGAGGACCAAGGGTTTTGTGACAACACCAGAAATCCAGAATCCAGCAGCTGTTTGAGCTTCATCCGCATCTGTAGCTCCTCGACTTTTAATTTATGATAGGGCTTTGAGTGAACAGGTTTATCATCACCAACGTCAATTTTTATGTATCCACCCCTTCATATGCCCATAGTCATTGGCGGATTTGGAAAGAAGTCACTGTAGGCCTCAAATAGGGAATGGACTTTATCCAACTCAGCTGGGGTTATTTCATTGGAGATCTGAACAGAAGGTAGGGTGCATAAGGAGGGGTCGGCATGTAAGCCGATATCTGCCATAGACCCAATACAGTGAAGTTGGTTGATGTCGTCAATAGGTATCAACAGGACTCTTCCTATCTCCTGATGCTTTTTTAGCCATATACATTTTGGCGAGATTCCACAGAAAAATGTTAATATGCCGAAGATAGGTGGGATCTAACACTCCTGGCAAAACTCTGGGCTTAAAAGGACTAACTCAATCTATGCTATTGAGGTGCAGTAGGCAGTTTTGGGGATTTGCATGGTAATCTTCGTGTCAACTACCCTTTGTTCCCCAGCCTTAATGACCACCTCTTCAGAAGCATAGAAAGGGATACCCTCCTGGGCATCCACTGAGGGAGACAACATTTTTGTATACCTGCCTGCCGTGGTGTAATGTAGGGATAAAGCGGAGGAGGGGTACTCAAATGTGCAAACATAATCCTTTCTATTGAGATCATAATTATACAGAATCAGAAAAACCTAATAGTTAAGCAGAGATAGATAGCCCTGCTTCAAGTTAAAAACACCTTCATATTCGAGCATAAATTGGGTTCCTATGAGTAAATCGTAGGTATTAATCAAAGCCACTGATGGAGCTGACAAAGGAAGCTTCCCAAACTGTATGGGTGGAGAAGAGAAGGCTTCAATGGTGCAGGTGTTGTTTAAGCCCACCATTCCAAACTCTTGAGTGTAGTCAAGGTCAGGGGCCAGCTTAATTTTCTTTATGCGCTTTATTGACATTTAGTTCACCAGAGACTCAGTGTCAAGGATAGCTTTAACCCGCACTCCATTAACAACTTTCACTTTAGTTAGAGTACCACCTAAGGAGGGGGAAGAGCAAGTACCTCTTTTTAGATGAAAAGTGGAGGCAAGGCGTTTTGAAGTTTCAGAGTTTTTTCTAGATAGTCTGCATGGTAAGCACACTTTGAGTAGATCGGAGAAACGTGGCAATGATCTGATTTGAATCACTAGCAGTGTCAATAATCTCGAGACCTCTTATCAATTGCCAAAGATAAGTATGACGAGGGATTTTAGCCCAATTTACTCGCTTCAAGTTCAATCAATCAGGTACCTCCACTTCACCTGGGGCTTCTAAAACGTAATGACCAACATCTTCATCAACCCCCTCAGACTTTTTATCAGGGGGTTATTAATGCATGTTAGGGAGCTCATAGGAGGTGGGGTAGGTTCTGGACTTCCCTTATTAACTTCTGATGGAGGAATTGGAGCTGCCACAGCTTGAGTTTCGACCTTCAAAGCAGGGGTTGGTGCTGCCTCAAGGAGATAGGCTTCAGACTAGAGTTAGCTGAATGAGAAGTTGAGGGGATAACTCTAGAGATGTAGATACATTATCTTCAACAGCTTTGGGTAGTTCAGTGGTTGGGTGCTTTTGTAAAACAGAAGGTTTAGCCTTTGTGATTTGGTCATTTAAAACATTCTTAATGGGAGTGATTGGAACACAAAAAGGTATTTAGGCTGAAGAGAGGCTTTGAAACCACTGGGCAAGGCCGCTCTGAATAAGAAGATAGGCAAAGCAAAGGGACGACTGCTTTTGTTGACTGAGCATTTTGAAATGAAGATGAATGGGAGCACTGCCCTGTCACGGCAATTAAACCTTCTTATCTTTATAGGAAGTATTAATTGTTTGTTCTGGCAACTTCACAAGAGCAGGTATCCAAAGGGTCACAGCTGTAGTAGAGGCTAAATTAGTCGGCGTAGCTGCTTGACTAAAATTTTTTGGGGGTAGGGTCAAGCTCATAGATATCAGCAACCGCTAATAAGGTCTCCTTGATATCTCGTACAGTTGTGAAAGTGTGCTTTACAGAAAAGAGATGCATCACCAAGTAGGGATGAGATGCTAAGCCAGCCAAGATAGCTGCAATTGCATCATCAAGAGGGAGAATTTTGGAAAGCAACAGAGGTTGAGCTTTTGTATAGAAGCGCTCAACAAAAGAGGTAATCGATTCTCCCTCTTGCAAACTAAGGCACATAAAGGCCTGTTTTTTCCGGTGAAAACTCTGTTTTGAGCCAAACTCATCAAAGAGCGCTTGCTTAACCTCCGCCCAAGTGCTGAGGTTGACCATAGTGGGGACCATTATTTCTTGAGCTAAACGGTTTAAGCAGGGAAGAATGTACTGGAATTCTGTTGGTCAGTTGCTCCTTCCATCGCAGATTCATAAACATAGAGGAAGGAGGCATTACTGCCCTCGCCAAAATGAACTTGTCTCGCAAAGGGGGTTTTTATATAGCTGGCCGTTGAAATGAGTGTTTCTCAAGCCTTTTAAGGTGAGACAAAGAACTGGCTATCTGTAGTTCCATAAGTGCTAGCCTAGGGTTGAAGTCAGCGGAAAGCCTATAAGGGTTACCACCCCAACAGCCTTCATTATTCTGAAGTTTTTGTGGTGTACAGGTCCCCCTGTAGTGAGCAACACTTGTTGGATTTATGGGTTGAGAAAAGGCTCACTGGTGCTGGTAGCCACAAATCCAACAATATAGGTGAGGAGCGTGTCTCACCATTTATATGAAAAATAAATAAAATAAGTAATTATAGAGGTTTTTTGGTTTTATGGTTTTTATTATGGGCTGCGTGGGGGTAAAAGAGTGAATTCCATATAATAAATATATATGAATATTTAAAGTGTCAAGGCTCAATGTTCAAATAGCTTGGGGAATTCAAAATTAGTTAATATGCGATTTTGCCTTTTGAGGCTTGACAAACTCGCATCTCTTTGATGGAATGATGGATGGGGAATCACGATTGGCCAAGACATACCCGTGAGATAATGAATTGATGTATTTCAGCCAATCCCATCTGAGAAAATTATTTTACCTTGGGGGTTCCTCGCCATGCCTATAAAAGGGGCAGCACCTGCATAGGTGCTTGAATGTACCTGGGCATGGTTGTGGAAGCACCATCCGATGGAAGCCCCATGGTCTGCTTTGTGGTCAGAGTAATCTGACTATTGATTATTGATTTATTTTCCCGGAGAGGAGTTGAAATTGTGTTACCCCAATTTGTGTGGTTCCACTGAGAATTTGCCAGGGTCTTTTGGCTGACATAATCGCTATTATCAATTTCGAATTTCTCCTTGTCATGGACTCATAAATGCCCAATTCCTCTATTCAGCTATTCACCCAAAACATTATATTTTAGAGCTTAAGAGTCAAATGTCCAACAAGGGGCTTCCAATTGGTGGAAAGCTAAAATGTTGTTATCCACTCTGGATGTTGAGAGTGCCATCCAGGTCACAAGTTATCTTAAGAGTAGTACATAACATATCAAGAAGTGAAGGAGACTGTGATCTGCTTGTATGGGGGTGTGGAGAAAATGGCATGGCGCAAGGCAGAGTTTTTGACAATATAGTTTCAAAATAATGAGTCCTTGGTGGAGTTTGCAGAGCGGTTTATGGCTGAGGCTCATTGGTGGTGTGAGCAAATAAGTTAACTAACGAACAGGTGGGCATAGAAATGATGGCGGCTTTTAAGCCATATCAACAACTATACAATACTATGTCCTACATTCTTCAAGATGATGTGGAGCTATTAAAAGTCATCAGTCATTTATGCTATCTATCTTTCACTTTTAGTGCTCTCAATGTGGTACAGAAATCCCTTAAAATTGATGCCAAGTTTTCTGTCAGGAGATGGACAACTATGACTTGGTTATAATTTATTTATTTATTGTGGGGAAAGCCAACCAGGGGACAGACATTTCCAATAAGACAAAATAAAAATGAAACGTAGTAACAGGGGGGCACCCCAGAGAAGCAATGCTATCTCCTGTTGCCAGCGGGAACGCCACTACAGGGAGGAGGAGGAACGTGGAAAGGGGCCGGAGCCATGATTGAGCACATGTGGAGGAAGGGGTCAGAGTTGATGAACCAAACCAGGAACTAGGAGGAGACCAACTGACAGTGACGCGGTGGGAGGTATCCAAACATCAACGCTTATAAGTGGTCCACTAATTGGGACCAGAACTGGTGGACAGCTTCTGGGAAGGTGGGGGTGGAGCCTGCAATGGCATCCAAGACAATCGTGTGGATGGTCCACATGGCGATTGCAATCACCAGAGCACGGAGGGAGGGTGGAAGAGGGGAGACCATAGATAAAGCAAATATATCCCTAGACAAACTGAAGGGATGTGTCTGATCCTGGTAAAGCAGAAGTTGCACCTCACGCCATATCGTTTTAGAGGTAAGGCACTTCTCCAGGCGATGAAACAGCGTTCCATACTGGCCACACATGACGCAGGATGAGTGTAAAGCGTTAGAGCGCTCAGCAGTAATTACACCCACCTCAAGCAGCGCCACACATGGGAACGGATATGAGGCAGCAGCAGAGGGTGGTGGGCGTATTTCCAAATTATCTTCTGGGTCTCAAGGGAATAAGGGATATCCATCATGTCCAGGTAGTCCACCCTGGATAGAACATGGGGCCTTGTGGGTATCAAGCCATCCAGAATTGGTAGCCCCTGTACTTCGTGGGTGAACCGAGGAGAGGGGCGCCCCCTCTGGGCAGTGTGTCCACAAATACGAATTCTCCACTCAGTGCTCCGCATGGAGAGAAAGATTTGTTTGAAGTGGGGTGCAATTCCATGGGGACCTGCGGCTGAAGGGTGGGAAGCCAGATATTTCATCAAAGAGTGAGGGTGCGATGGATTGGTAAGGCCCAAGGCGCGGGAGAAGTTGGAGCAGGCTGCACGGGACTAGTGTTGGGTTGGGAGCGTAGGGGTGGTAACAGCCGCGATCCAGGTGCCCAGGATCTTTGCAGAATGGGCCTCAAAGTCGAGCAGGCCCATACCACCACTATGGCGAAGGCCAAACATGACCTCAAGACGCACTGGCGTGGGCGGCCTGACCAAAGCCACCCTTGCAGAAGGGCATAGAGAGATTTAAAGAAACCTGGGGAGAATGCAATGGCGTGGGCCCCAAACCAAACTTTGGAGAGGAGCATAGAGTTGGCTAGTATAACCCTGCCAGTAAGGGAAGTGGGATGGGATCTGAGGGAGGCGATGCGCTTTGTCACGTTGTCCAGAATATGGCTTTCCATCCCTGTTGAGGCATAACCGCCTGCCTCCAACCACACCCCCAAATGGCGGACTGTCCAACGGTAGGGCGCGGCACAAAGGGGAGCACAAGTGGGGCGGTGTGGGATGGGCAGGGTAAGCAAGCGCGGGTGCTAGCAGATGGGTCGGGCTGGAAACAGGGCGCTGAGGCCCAGCGGGTTTGATACCGACCAAGGATGATGATTTCAGTTTTGGAGGCGTTCAGTGCAGAATTAATTATCCGGGAGAAAACCTGGACAAGAGCTTCCAGCGCGCATGCATCATGACTATTAGACACCCCGACCACACAATCATCATCAAATGCCAACATCTTGACTGGGGCTTGGCCTTGCACATGGACCCAAGTAAGGCGGGCATTTACATTCCAAAGAAGTGAGTCAAGGCTGAAGTTATATAAGAGTGGGCTAAGGGGGTCCCCTTGGTGTAGGCCCCTTTGAGGGTGGACTACATCCGTGAGAAAGCCAGGGCCACGCACTTCCATTGTCGCGGATTCCATCATCAGCATCACCCAACTGATGAAACGTGAGGGAAGGCGGAATTGGTGGAGGCAGGCCTTGAGGTATTCCAAGTTTACTCTATCATAGGCCTTCCGCTGGTTCAAAAATACAAGTGCCCCAAAAGCCGTGGACTGACAGGCGTTAGCCACAAAGTGCACTTTGTCCCAAATTGACCTTCTGGGTATGAAACAAAATTGTTCTGGGGAGATGGTAGCAGAGGCAACAATCTCTAGACGGTTATCCATGATTTTAGTTAAAAAATTTTGTATCCATGTTTGTTATAGAAATGGGGCGCCAGTTGGCTAGGTCTAGCTTGTCCCCTTTCTTGAAGAGTGTGACGGTGAAGGCCTCTTGTCTTCCTGGTAGAAGGCGCGTTTCCAGAAGGCTCTGTTTAAGGGAGGCAAGCAGCAGTGGGGATATATATTTGAATTACTTTATATATAGAATTCATATGGAATGCCATCTGGGCCTGGGTATTTCTGATTTGGTGCACCGTGGACGGCGGACCTGAGCTCATCTGGAGTAATCAATTTCATTAACTCCAGGAGTCAGGAAACAGTGTGGATGTGAGCTGTATTAAGAAAATTCGCCATTTTGTCCAGTGGAATTGGTTCAGATCAGTACAACTCGGAGTAATACTTTTGTATCTCAATTACCACTTTGGCCAGCTTATCCGTGACATAATTGTCTGACCTATGCACCTGTGTGCAGGCCTAGCTCTTGCGCAGTGTAAAGAATCTTCAAAAAAATAAGCAGAGCACATGTTGCCCGCTGTAATGTGTTTAGCCCTGTACTGAACACAAACTTGATGTTTGTGTTGCTGCTCAATTGCGTTGAGGTGGGCGGCTGTTTTTGCCCACTTACATCCCCAAGCAGGGCTATAGCCCTTTGCTGGGATGTTGGACTCCAGGTGGGCCAGCTCTGCCAGAGCGCGCGAGATGACTGCCGAGGTGGAGCATGAGCATCAGGAGGGGAGGTGGCGAGCCTGGTGGATTGTGTCCACTTTGAAGGCCGCCCAGGTGGAAATTGGGTCAGCACGAAATGGTGCAATAAACTCCTGTGCCAATGTCGTAGATTCCATCCATGTGAGAAATCTTGGCAATGCAAGTTCAGCCAGGCGAAGTTTGCACCATACTGGAGCCTGAGCCACTGGGTTGGGTAGGTGGAAGGATATCATGACCAGCCTGAGATTGGAGAAATCAATTTTTGACATGTGAAATCAGAAATCTGGGTATGAAATTGTAACGGCGCAAGGATAAGATCAATGCGGGACATGGACCTTAATTGGTCGTTGTGGATGTGTGGGTGTGACATGTTTTTGAGCAGTGGAGCATGACGCGGCAGTGCATCAAACAACCCTAGGGTGGCCTTGAGGATGCGTAGTTCTACGTGACCCTGTGGTGGGGAAGATAAGGAAGGCCAGCGGTCAGTGGACGGGTTCAAGCCAACAGTTCATATTTATAACTACAAAAGGGTCAGGGGGTAATGGAAGGGATTTGACCAATGAGAAAATTCCTGATGCTCTCGTGCACAGGTCATGGCATAAATGTTGATGATAGTGTGCACCATGTTGGTCCACGAAAATTTGATAATGAGGACTCAGTCATTAAGGAAGGATTCTGATGAGAAAAATTTAAAAAGATTGTTCTTTTGAACAAGCACCCCACAGTTCTCGGACCAGAAGGACAGGGAGGGAGGAGCATGGATTTCCACGCATCCTCAGAACCGCGCGGACAGTGGGACTCCTGGATGGCCAGGATGTCCACAAGTAATTTATTTTTGTAAAAACTCAGTTTCCTAGCCTGTGATGGCGAGGCCTTGAGTCCAGCGATGTTCAACATCCCTAAAGTAAAGGCTCCCCCCATCACACATTAGGTGTGAGGGGAAGGGCACCTGGGCCCTTCATCCACCTCATGATCATCATGGCGCTTCTCAGCACCTCGGGTGTGTGCAGCAACGTAGTCAGAAGAATGGGTAACTTTGACAGTTGGGTTCACATTGGCTTTTGCCTTCGCTTTTGGTTTCCCCGCTGCAGAATGAGATTTTTGTGGTGCGCTCAATTTTGGTGCACCAACGCTTGAGTTAAAATTTTTTTTTCATGTAGGTTGGAGACTAAATCGGTTCCAATTGAGGCTTTGGTGCATGGGTCAGGTGAAATTGACTCGCCCATCGGATCTTCATTTTGGGAAGCCCAATCAGCTTGGGCATCCCAATCTGATTGGACAAGAGGTTCCCAAGCTGCTTCTGCTGCGAAAGTCTCAATGTTCTCCTGGCTTTGGGAGGGCGAGATAGCGGAGGCGACCTTAGCCGTCTCCTTGGCCGCTGCCTTGCGGGCCTGTTTGGCCTTCTTCCGCTCTTGTGGGGATATAGGGTGCACTACTAAGTAGCAACCTTGTGCTCCCCACGGGAAGACGTCCTTTGTATCAGCAGTTGGTTCATAGTGGGTCTCCCCGTTGTTCATGGCTGCCAAGCGATGTTCTTGGAATGTGATGCCCTCCTTGGAGGGGCAGACGTGTGCCTTATGGCTGAATGCATCACAATGGGCGCAGATGGGAGGTGCGCTGTCCACGGTTACCCAGAAAGGGTGGGTGGTATTCCCCTTGATATTTACATAAGTGGAATGAGGTATTTGGGTTAAACCTTTGCTATCTCCTCAGTTGGGGTTAGGACTGTGATAGCTTTGCTGGTGCACAGGTGTGGCATCAGATTAAAGCGTTGCATTTTGAAGGATTGTATTTCGCCATATATGGCGAGCCCAGCCTTCAGGTGTTGTTCTAGTACAGCGCGTTTGACCATAGTGGGCAGAAAGTTGAAAGTAAGAAAAATTTGGTTGAATTTTGTCCATCTGGTGCGCTTAGTTTCTCCGACCTGCTTCCCGTTGGGGAGGTCTATTACAACGCACACCGTAGCAGCTTTGTCCGCTGCCTCCTTGGTCTCAAAACCTAGATCCAGCCAACCATGTGACATGGAATGAGGTACGATGTACACCACGTTTGGGAAATGAATGTGTACATCCCCACAAAATCTTTTCTCATAGCGCCATTTGCTGAGTATCCAGGAACACCCATACTCCATATTCCACCGCCAAAAGTGGTTGAGAGTGCGGAGTATTAATGTACTGGTTGTATCGCGCCTGCCAAGCTAAAATTTCCAGGGAAATGGTAACTTCTGGTTTTTTGTTTTTGTCTAATCCGCCAGATTCACTGGGGCATTTGCAAACTGTGGAAGTCGCGGGGCCACCACCTGTGCCCTTTACCTTACTTGCCCAACTGCTCCCCGACATGGGTGAAAACTAATCTCTTCAGTGAGATTATCAAACTAAAATTAGACTTGAATTGAATTTGTTGCAAAAGTGATTGCAACAAGAGAGAAAAGTTTATGACTTGGTTATAAACCGTTGGTAAATCTTGCCCATTTAACGAGTTGGTGGTTTCTTTCCATCTCCATTATTATCAACCAGCTCATCCTCAGCCATTTATTATCCACAATCTAATTTTTGACCCAGACCTTCAGGCGTGATACAGAGATGAGGGCCATTTACAAATGCTTGTTTCTTGTGCAGTTAAAGAGGCCATTATGTGGCTAGCTGTCTGGGCAGACTGAATGCTCATGCAGTACTGGCTGCCCTGATTGAACAGAAAAGGTTTAGTGGAGTAGAGATGGGACGCTCTACTCCACTAATACAAATTTATCTTCCCCTGATTATTCCCCTAAGTTGCTTTGTGTCATCCCGGTGCTTACCCTAACAATTTATTATATCAGCAAATCACCTATAATATCTTGGCCTCAAACTGAGGAAAAGATCCAAGTAATTCAGACTCAGAGTTACGCCAAGGTGTGCAAAAGCCATACACCTGACAAATCTTTGAGAGGAATGGCACAGACAAAGTTGGGCCCTCAACAAATGTTGCAACCATAGAGGGGGTGAACTTGGCATTTCCAGAGAAAATTGCCCAGAAATATTCTCATGTCAGCTGGTATTATCGCTTTTCTGGATAACAAAAAGCCCTTGGATGTTCATGTAATAAACACCAATGGTTCCTCCTATTTGGGTGTACATACTGTGATTTTTTGTTCAGAATACATAAATCTGGGCGATTATAATTACTTGCGCTCCTGTCAATATTATATCCACCAAGCTTGTGCCTAAGCTTCAACTGAAACCTGACGTGAATCACTAAGTAGTTTATGGGACCTCAGGGGCACAGAGCACCATGTCAGAGGGCGCTTACAGCGCGTTGACTATTGGGTTTGGTTCAGTAGGGGTATCCGCTCCAGCGATAGTTCTGCTCAATAATCATTATGATATGTTGATTAGGGCTGTGTTCCTTTGAAAATTTAGGGCAGTGATTGATATGGCAGAGGGAACATTTAATATTCTGGGACAACTGATACCCCTCTAATTTATCTCCAATGGATTCCTGGAAGACCAATCCACTCCAGTCAAGTTAATATTGCATATAGCGATGGTGTGATTCATGTAAGATATTGGTGGATGAAGCAAAGGACCTGAGCTCTCCCTAACCAGATTTACAAGTATAATGGTATTCCATTACAGGATTAAAATCCTTTAAGTAATTACCGGGAACCAGGTTATAATTGGGATGGAGCTCAAAATAGACATCCCTGAAGGATTATATAGGAAGATCCTGGGGACCATACAAGCATTTGCGGCTAGAACCCCATGTGGCTCCTGGGCTCCTGTTATCAGGGCAGGGGGAAGTGAAGGTGTTGATAGCGAACCTGCAGAAGAAGTCTATGAAGGTTTAAAGGCAACAAGTGGTAGCTTTTCTTCATCTGATTCCTATTGACGAAATCCATCATATACACAACTTTAGTTCTTGGGAAGACCTTGAGCTACCTTTGATAACCTCATCCATCATAATAACTGTGGTTTCATGTGAAGCTTTAACTGGCCTGTCTGAGGACAAGAAGGACAGGGTGATGGGTTCTTTGAAGAATATTGAGACATTTTTGCATCCCATGACCTCAATTTGGGATGTTCACTCGGAATTGTGCATCAGTTTGACACAGTAGATCACCCTCCCATTTGGTCCAAGACTTTCCATCAATCAAAGGCAATGAAAGAAGTTGTATCCGAGGATATAAATAAATTATTGAACAAGGAATGTTAGAACCTTCAAAGAGTCTCTTGGCTTCACCAGTGCTAATTGTCAAGAAAAATGATGGTACCAATCGAGTAGTAATTGACTAACAGAAGCTTAAAAACATCTCAAAAAAAGACTTGTACCTACTTCTTCAAATTGATGACACTTAAGATTGTATGGGCGGTGCCAACTATTTCTCCTCTATGGAATTGATATTGGGGTACTAGAAAATCAAGTTGCAAGTGGCGGAGCAAGAGAAATGTGCCAAAAAACTCAGAGGATTGTTCCAGCCTGCACGTATGCCACAGGGTTTTTGAAACTCCTTTCTATGTTCCAGTGGGCTATGGACACTATATTGGGTGACCTGAAGCTGTCTTGCGTTCTAGTCTACCTTGCAATATCAATGTGTTCTTGCGGACATTCACGGAACATCTTGGCCACCTGGAAAAAGGGTTCCACTGACTCACAGAAGATAACACAAATTTAAGCCCCAAAAGTTCCACTTCTTTAAGGAGAAGTTGGAATACCCTGGGTTTGTGGTAGATTCCAAAGGGCTTAGTCCTCAGCTGGCAAAGGTGGAAGCTATACACAAGATGACTCAGCCAGGTAATAAGCGGGATATCCAGGTGTTTTTGGGGATGGTCAGTTACTAACAGCGGTTTATTTCTAACTTCAGCTGTATTGAGGGACCGACTCTCTGAATTATCGAAGAAAAACGCCACCTTTACCTGGACTGACCACTGTCAAAACGCTTTCAAAGACTTATGAACTGCGTTGGCTAGTGCACTCATATTGCAATATAATTCCAAGAGGGTGTTTATTGTGCAAATGGATGCATCAATTTCCGCTTTAAAGTCAGTATTATCCCAAAAATATGACAATGGTGTGGAGCATCCCATCGCATATTGTAGCATAAGCTTAACATGCCCTGAGCGGAATTACATTGTGACTGAGTGGGAGCGCTTAGTGGTAATATATGCATATAAATAGCTCCAGGTCTACCTACATGGGGTTATCAAAGTGTTCACGGATCAGGCATCATTGCAGTGGCTGCATAATCTGCAAGAACCTGAAGGGCATCTCTCAAAATGGGCCCTGAAGCTCCAAGCCTATGTCTTTGAGATCGTACGCCAGCCAGGGACAAAATACCAAAATTTGAACTGTCTCTCACATTTACCAACGGTCACCATTATGGCGGATTTGGTGGACAATCTATGAGAAGATTATTGTGGGACAATACCATGATGAGCCACCACAGGTGATCAAAGTGCTAGATGGGCTTTGCCATGAAGCCTTCTTTTGCAATGGGGAATTCTATAAGAGAATTATAGAATTGATGTTGAGCTTCCTAAAATCTTTTGCCAGGCCAGAAATAATCTTGGATGCACATAGGGAGGTAGGTCATGGAGGATTGTGGAAGACGTTGGAGTTTTTTGACCACGTTACTATTGGGAGAGCATGCACTATGATGTGATTGAGATGGTTGCTTATTGTCACCAGTGTCAAATGAAGAACATTTACACAAGAAAACTACCTCTCAGCTGGTCAAGCCCCATTTTTTGTGGCACATTATTTCCCTTGATGTGGTGAACCTCTGCCAATGGGTGTGAATCACTCTAAGTATATACTTGTAGCCATTGATTGCTTGACCAGGTGGGTGGAAGCAAGAGGGATCAGGGACTTAGAAGCTGTAACCGTTGCAAGTTCATTATGCAGTGCATCAAAAAGTGACATGGCTTTTCGCAGTTTATTCTCATGGACAACGGAAAATTTCATGTTACATGTCCTTCCTAAGTTGAACTAGTTGATGGCCATCCGCAGGGTCTTAACTACCTCATACCACCATGAATCCAATGGGATGTTCAAAAGGGTTAATGGCACCTTTGTGAACTGTCTCCATAAGACTGTAAATGATCAACTTGTTGACTGAAATACCATTTTATCCACCACCATCTTTGCAAACAATATCAGCTATTATTTGTTGACAGGGAAAAACCCTTCCAATTACTTTATGGTAGACATCCAGCTTTTCCGGTATTGCTTTATTCCTGTGTGGAGGATACCAGCGGAATAGAGCCACAGCGCTATTTGACTAACTTAATAACACACTAATTAAATCCCAAAATGAAGCGTATACCACTAGTTTAGCTAGGAAGATTTGGGATCAGGCAGCTGATCAATGTTGATTCAGCAGCCTCCCACAGTTTTAAAGTAGATCTTGTCCTGTTCTATGACCAACATGGGCTCAGAAGAAGTAACAAGCTCCCCATCATATGAATTGGACCATTTGAGATCATTTAGGAAGACTGATGTTGATGTATACGCTATTAAAATTTCTGCAGGTGGTTATATTATCAACCAAGTAAACGCAAAGTTCCTTTGGGAATACAAGCATTAGGAGTTTATCGTCCATTCAGTGGGGATAATGTTGAGATTTTGATATGACTGAATGATAAGTCACATATTTGATGCATTTTATTTTAAATGATGAAGGGGGATTCGAACTTAAATATTCAATTTAGTGAATAAAGTGAATTTTGCCAGAGCCTCAATAATGAGGCAAAACCCCTAAAATTGTATGGAATAAGTGTTACTAAGCTGATGAGCCAAAATTGACCAAGACAATTGAGGATTAATAGTTGAAGATAGAACGTAGAGAGGAGGTCTTTTGAGAAGTAAGAGTGTAGGAAAGGGTTTAGCGGAAGTTGTCCATTATTATAAATAACAAATAAACTGGTTTCTGATGGGACAATAGCTCCTTATTATTACTACTTTTAGTTATTTAGTGAGGATCATTGATCATCATATCACTCATCCATTGCTCAGTGGGTTCTAACCTGTGCAACCAGTTTAGTGGATTCAACCTAAACTGCTAAAAGTTAAAAGGCACCCACAGAGACATTGATAGCATCAGTGAATAAAATGAAGGGTTTATCAAACTCAGTATGTACCAGAATAGGTTCTGTAGTTGAGGTTTTTCGTAAGCCATAAAAGGAATGCTGCTGGGCATCCTCCCATCACAAAGGGACTTCTTTATGGAGGAGGTAGGTAAGTGGCTTGGCGAGATTGGCAAAGTGCAGTATAAATTGTCAGTACCATCCAAAAATGCCAATAAAGACCTGAATGCCACACAAACTGCTGGGTCTAGTCATTTTCTTAATAACACACCTTGTCAGGAAAGGGCGAAATTCCGTTGTGGGTGACCTTATGACTAAGGAATACCATCTCAGTCTGAAAGAAACGCCATTTGTTGGGATTTATCTTTAATGCAGCAGAAACTAGCCTTCTAAATATCTCCTTCAAGTGGGCCAGATGATGGTCAAAAGTGAGTGAAAACACAGTTACGTCATCCAGGTAGACCAGCACACATGACATCTTCAGGTCTCCCAACAGGCAGTCCATGGCCTTCTGGAAAGTGGCTGAGGCGTTGCACAGCCCCTGAGGCATGCGAGTAGGTTTGAATAAGCCCTCACTCACTATGAGCGTAAATTTCTTTTGGCCATCTGGTGCAAGCTCTATTTGCCAGTACCCGCTGGCAAGGCCCATTGCGGAGAAAAATTATGACCATGCTAAGAGGCGTAAGGAGTCATCGTTCCTAGTTAGTGGGTAGCTATCCTTCCAGATGATGGCATTCAGACATCGGTAGTCTATTACTACATAATGCCCTCCATCCTTCTTCCGCACAAGCAACAATAGTGAGGCTCAAGACTCTGGGATGGTTTTAGTAAACCAGCGTCCAGTGGTTGTTTCAATTCTTTTGCAACCTGGGCTTCCTCAACTTAAGACTTCCAATAGGGTCAGTTGCAAATTGAAGTGGCATCTCCAGTCAGAATTTTATGTTGCAACCCCTTCATTATCTCAAAATTCTCTGGCTCAGTGGAGAATATATTGGCATATTCTTCAAGTAGGGCGTCATACTGTTGTTGCTATTTTCAAGTAAGCTTGCCACCAATTTCCACCTTGACACAGGATATGTAACATTTATATCCATTTCTAAGACTTGCAAGTCTCAACATCATCACATGGACTCAATCTGGTCAACAGGCAATATCTGTACATATGTTATGGGTCAGTTCCAAGTTATCTGCATTGGTCAATCAATAAAGTTGGCCATTATGACGGTCAATGGACCCCAGTAAGTGGTATCCAGAATTCCAGGGCAGGTAAGTGGTTCGTGAATGGCCGTATTACTCTCTCCTTGATTTTCCAACAAGTGGCCTGGTGGTATGGTAACTTAAAGACCAGTATCCACTAGCATCTGCGATTTAGGCGGTATGACTACATGGCCAGGCGCATATACAAGCATTCCTTCCATAGCCTCTGCGTGGGAAGGTGGCAGCTTGGTCTTTGGTCTAATAATCTGATACTCTAGCTGTTTAATGTTATCTGAGTATACAAGTAAGCAACATTGGAGTTTCCTCTTCCCTTTATCCTTAGGAACTTCTCTTCAAACCAGAGAAACGCGGTACCCTAATATAGAAATGTACAAATCCTTTTGACATATTAGAGTATCAAATTCAACTAGGAACTGGGTTCCAATAAGCAAGTCATAATTGTCATTTCCCAACACAATGGCGGGAGCTGTAACAACCAGAGAGCCAACTTGAAAAGGCAAGGAGGTGTAGGCTCCCAGGGCGTAAGTACAACGAGGTCCCTCCATTTCATAGTCAAGGGAGTGATTCTAGTCTGATGTGACCTTTATCTGTTTAGTCAACTGAGAGGATGTGACATTGATAGGTGAGTCAGTGTCAATGATGGCCAAAATCTTCACCTTGTGGACAATCAACTCTACTTGGGTAAGTTCAGTGACAAAGTGGGGGATTGATTAATTAGAGTTTCATGGAGGCTGCGGTAAAGAAAAGGCAGAGTAAGAGGAATATAAGTCTTCATTCAGTATGATGGAATCTGGGACGTCCAATTCGTCAGGTTTCTTCAGAACATAACACTCAGTGCATGGAGTGAGAGAAGAATGAGATTGAGGCGTTGTGTTGTCAGCAGAGGGTGCCTCAAACCCTAAGCTGACTCCACTTATCCCAACTCATCAGCTTGCTTCTTACAACAGGAACTTTCTTGGTGGCAAAAAATTCCGCAATATGAGCATGGGTCACGACTTGATTTTGATCTCTAAAATTGGCTGACGGCATGAATATTGGGCCAATTCCCCTTATTTAGAGCTTGGCATACTTCGTGTTTGGGCAATTTAATTATTAACTCCTTAATGTTGGGGTTGGATTTAAACATCTTTTTGGCGTTCTGGAAATATAGTACTAGGTTGGTACTGTGTTGGAAAGCAGAGAGAACAGCTGAGATGGCATCATTCAAGGCAACCCAGCCACAGGAAGCTGACGCATGGGCTTCATGATAGAAGCATTCCACAAATTCAATATGGGCTACTTCACGTCTTGGGCAGATATGCATAAAAGCCTGTTTTCTGTTAGAGAGGGTCAACTTACTGCCAAATTCTTTGATAAGGGCCTCCTTAATGGCTTCCCAAGTGGTGCATACCTTGAAATATGGCATCATAATTTCTCAAGCCTTGCCATCCAGGAAGGGTTGTAAATGCTGGTATTTTTGTTGGTCAAAAGCTGGCTCCATCACGCCTTCATATACAAAGAGGTACAACTGTATTTTCTAGGCCCCAGGGACATATTTTCCTTAAAAAGTTGGTTTGAACTATCTTGCGGGTTCAGAGAGGACATGGATGGCAGGAGAGAGTGGGCGCT
>JAKSZP010012533.1:0-39113 GCA_022478985.1 Massospora cicadina
AAATCCTCAGCGTTTGGGTCTGCTGTCACCAAGTTGGAATTGCACAGGGTATAGTCACTGAGCAACCCAATTGAATGATATGAGGATCGCCAATTCTTATAATAAAACTAAATAAATATATATGGAGCTATTGCCCCTTATTTCTCTCTTTATTTTTAGATGTCTTGCAGACCGTTCTGCGCTTCTCTTTCCTCCTAAAAGACTATCTCCTTCTAATCTTCCATCAGACTCTTTATACCTCGATTCCCCAACCTGATGCATCCTCAGCTTGGTATCTTCTATTCTTATTCCTTTTTTGAGTGCTCTCATTTGTATCAAATCTCAGCATTATTCCTCTCAGTTAGCCAAATGTTCTCATTTTACTTGATTATAATTCATGTATCCCCTTTTCATAAATCTCAAGACTCATCTTGATTCCCCATGTGATCCGCCAATATGGGTGGCATATCATCCAGTCATATCAACTTACCAACAATCACCTTCCATCATCAATTAATATCTGGCCTGACAGGTTAAATCACTATCAAAAAAAGTTCACAATTATTTTTTTACCAATCCCGCCTTTCCATATGGCAACATTATGTTTGGTGGGCCAATGGGTTGCACCCATGGACAGGAAGATAGGGCTGATCCCATTCTGAATCAAATGGTTTTTCATGCCTGAATCTGAAGGGATTGTCTGCCTTCTCCATCAATAAGTTAGAGAATTGAGCTGGGATTTTGTGCTCAAGTTTAATATGACCAAATTTAGTTGCTTTTGAAATTGGTTTATACCCTTAGGTGGGGCCAAACTATGTTATAACGCCTTCTGTAATGGGAGGGGATAGTAAACTACCTGGTGGTGATGACCTCTGGCTACCACCACTTCTTGACACAACCCCTGGATCCTCTCTACCAACTCCTTGGTCGTGGAATGGATGGTAAATGGAAAAATCTTCAGGGGCAGGTTGTAACCTATAACTCATCCACAACATAAGCTAAACTGCTCTAGTTGATGAGGGCAGGAACAGACTTTTTTGCTCTTTTCTTAGTTATGAAGTGAAACTCTTCCCTATTTAGGTGCCTGAAGTTGCTCCTATGACTTACAGGAGAGGCATGGAGGATGACAACTTCACCAACTTTTGTGATTGCTAACCTTTGGGAACAGAACCATAGTATCATGCATTTCTTCAGGCCGCAGATACTCATCAGGATTATTCCAATGTATTGATTTTTTTTATTTAAACAAATCTTTGACCAAATCAAACCAGCTTGATTTGTATTCATAATGAGCTCTGAGGTCATTTTGTAGTTGGAAGCTTGGATTAAACTGCTGCGAAGGGTCAGCAGAGGAGGCGAGGCATTGGACCAGCTTTCTTACTTAAACTTGGGTGGATGGCCCCAAAGATGAGTGCTCCAGATTCAGATACTTGGAAGATAACTCATATTGGATAATAAGGTGTTTTTTGATTGCTAGGAGTTTGCCAAAATTGGTATAGTGGAAGGACCTTGTTAGTTGGATCACACTGAGCCATTTGTGGATTGGTGTGGCAAACTCAGTCTAGGGGGTGCTTTTCATGCACAATGGATTTCTAACAATAGTCAGGATATAGCGCTTCACAAACTTGGCTACATAGAGATAAGACACTTTTTTGATGGAGCAGAGTGTCCACTCAACAATCATTGGAACCACAACATGGATGGTGGCATGCTTCACTGGATCAATTGAAAAATATTGGAAAGGGTGCAGCAGGCAGAGACCTTGGAAAAAAAGTAGAAGGCAGGGTTTTTTAATAAAAGATGGTTCAGTATAAGGAATGGATCAACAACAGACCCTAATAGGGTCTATTGCCTTTATAGTAGGGTGTAAACTTTTTTGTTTACTGCAAAGGTTTTGCGACTAAGTTGTAGATATAATTAAGATTACTAGTTGTTTGGAGATAATTATCCAGTTAATTCTTTTTTACAAGTGGTTTGAACCATACTAAAGTATTCTCTTTTAGGCAAGTGATATCTGCCTCACTTCATAATACTTGAGTAATAGATAAATGTAATTAACATCTTCAATATTTTAAAAAACTAAAATATTATATATTAAATCGCCTAAAACTATCTATTATAAAGATATAAGGAGTCTATATAGGGAAGTTTGGCGCTCAACTCATTTGTTGGCTTTTTTAATAAAAATGACATATACTTCCAATAAAATTGCTCTCAAGTAATCATATCAATAATGAATAACTCTTCTGTTATTTATCCACCCAATTGCATCCATTACCAACTAGATTATGACCCTTACGGGATAACTTTCAGTTAGTGTGTTCTAAAACTTTTAGCTGGCATTAGTAAATTAACCTTTATGGGCTAGCGGCAATGTTTAGATAATGAAACATTTTACCCATTAACAGTATGCTACGTCGCTTAGGTAATTACTAATTACTGTCAAAACAAGAGTTGTACCACTTTTGGGACCATCTAGTACTAAAAAAAAGAGTTGTACCACTTTGGCAGCTTAAACAAAACATCACCTGATTTACCAGTGCCTCAACGTGATTTACATACAGATTTGGCTTATACCTTGATAAATTAACTTATCTTTTAGATATCAACATTGATGGATAAAGCACGCAATAAAACATTATTTGGAATCAGCATCCATATCATATTCCAACATTATATTCAGTTAATTATTTAATTACAAACGTCATTATTAAATGCTAATTAGTTAAAATTATTCCTATCATATCTAAGTTGAAAATGGATAATGTGGTCATTGGATTGAAAATATACTCCCCATTTTGACTAGAATATACAGTGAGACTTTTTTAGCTGTCCTAACACTCCTGGGGCTATGCGGACAATTCTTTAATAACATATACCCAATTACTCACCCAGATAAGTTTGGTATATTTTCCCAATGACTTCTGCTACCACCTAAAATGGAACATCTACCAATCGTTCTGATAATCCAAGAAGTGATTTTTTGACACTTTTGTACAAAGCTCCTCTTTTTATATTTAACCTGTAAGCATGTGCAAAATTACAAAAAGCTTTGTTCTCCATATTTCTCAAGCATTCACAATCTATTCATTCTCTTCTAAGCTTAAAATACCATACACAGACTATTTAGATTTAATTGCTAACTATCTCTTGTTAAATAACAGAACCTTTTTAGGTTGATAAATAGTCGCTTGACATGTTTGTAGTCCAATTGAGATGTCATCTTTCATCCTCTCACCCTAGGTGGAAGCCATGTGATTGTCACATTTAGTAATCACTTCCCATTGTCACACCTTCTCAATTTTCTCATCACAAATATAGAGCTTGGATGTGACTGGGTCTAGCTTGGTGAGCATACATTCTTAAATAAAATTTCTCAACTTATTTATTACAGTTATAGTTTATTCCCATACCAGGAGGTGGTATAGGTGGATTGAATCATGAAAGCAATTTATAACAAAATAAAGAATAAAGTGATAAAAATATTATTTGTTTGTTTTTCCAATATATTTATTTTTCCATCCTTTTTTATATTTTTTTCTATATCTTATATAAACTAATTTTAATTTCTTTCTGCTTTAGCTCACTTGTGAGCAAATTTAAAAAACACAAATCCAAAAGCAATCCAATTATCTGTGCCTCCAACCCACTGATGTCCATAGCCCCACTGCCTGCTGTTCCCATGTGGGGCAGCGGCAAAACCCCACCCAGCGTTTTCCTTTTGGGGGAAAACACGCTTGGACTGGTTTATCCTGTCCTATATAATCCTTAGGTCAGTTAATTACACCCAAAAATTTCGTCATTCACCTTGCACAATCCCAGGTGGTGCCCTGTTGCCCTCTCTCCTTCCCCATTCTCACATACATTTTAATATTTAACTTATATGGTAATTTATACCATATGCGGAAAAATTCATTATCAAATTAGCACAGGCAGTAATGCACCATGCCAGGTTTATCATTTTTGCTCCTATAAGGGATACTTTGACCTAAGTTTCAAATGCAAAGCTAAGGCTGCCACTACAGCAACTGTGCCCCTTCTCTTTGAGGGCACTCCTCATTCCCACAACGCGCACCTGGCTCCCTGATGACTCCATGGTGGTAGTTCAGCTTTCTGGGTTGCCCAATCACTTTCCCCAGAGGTGCACCATAAGGAGCTGATGGCAGGTTTGGCAGCCTATGGCGCTGACCTCATCCCTCAATTTATGGTCCCCAATGGAGCCACACGCCTTACTGGGTCTCAGGCATTCGCCACAACCAGCCCTGCATCTTCCAACATTGCTGAGCAGATTCCCCCTTGCTCCTTCATTGTTTCTACCCTTAAACAATCATTTTGGGACCATGTCAAGGACGGGCAGACAATCTGTTTGTCTTGCTTTGAGTTGGATCACTTAAAGCGGAGTTGCCCCTACCTTGCTACAGCTGCCGCCTCTGCAGTATTGGCCACCAGCTCCTCATCCGCTGACCACCATGCAGCCCTCTCAGCATGGGGACAATCCTACCCCCACCTCATCTAAAGCCTGCTGCCACTGCTGCATCTGCAGCAGCTAATCAGACCCCTCCTAATTCTGGTGCCACCAATGCTCCCACCAATCAGGAATTAGCATGGACCAATTGCTTCCAAGCCCAACCCAATCACCAGCCTCAGCCATCCCTATTGAGGAAAACATGAACTTGTATGACTTGAACTCATGGTCCCAATTAGACGAAACCAAAAAATCAGGTAATGTGATTGAAGACTCCAAAGTTGACATGAGAGAATGTATCACTACATGAACCCCTATTGAGATCCCTCCGCGCTTTTATTCCCCATGGCCAAATGACAATTTGTTATGCACCCAACACCAATTCACTGTGGCAGCTGCTGCCCATTCCAAAAATATACCCTCCACAAGATTGTTTCCCAAACAGCAAATAAGCTTGCCATAGGCCTCTCAACGCCCATTCTTGCCTTAACCTGACACCCACAGAGCAAAATGTCCATTCTCCAGCTTCATAAACATGCCGTAGATGCCATTCAGAAAGGGATTGCTGCTTCACAATTCAAAACAAAAGTTACCCACACTAGCACCACTTTAGTTTCTCAACTTCCTGACATCTGCATTCTAGTGGAAAATGCCTGTCCTCTTACCTGAGCGCGATTTATAATGATGATAACTTTTACAACCAACTGATCTTCTGTGATCTCACATTGCATATTGCTGATAACCTAAGCTATTGCTCTTGGCCTTGGCCCATGTTTTGTATGATGTGGAAACTGCAGATGAGCCCCCTGATCCCCCTTACCCTTCCATCATGGTGGGATAAGCGGCTTGATGCTGTGCTACCTAATTGGTTGTGTTCTCATTTTTTGTGTGTCGTGCCGCTCATTTAGGGCAGATGATTCAGGTTTTTTGGTTCAGTTAGTTTTGGTGTTTCCATTTTGGTAATGTCCATCTCCTTGTCAGCATACCTCAAATAGAATTTTAACTTTATATGATTAATATTTTTTCTTTTAAATTAAGGATTTTATAAAATTGCTTTAGACTACATCATCTGATCATTAGTTACATTTTAGATTAATATTAAAACTGGGAACTGTAAGTGACTCAATTGAGCAACTATTGTTAATTTTTTGGGATCCATTTGCTCTTTAAGGATAGTAAATTGCTTCGGCTCCCTTTTTCAACTGCACAGGTTACTTTTATGTGCGTTGTTTAGATAGTTGATTATTGATTATAGTGGGCAGAATAAAATGAAGGCTACTACTCTAATTGAACTTCTAATAGTCAAGATGTTAATTAAGTCCAACGCCATCTTGGCGCTTGTCCTAATCTAGAATGATATCCTGGAATATCTGTAAAAACTTCTTCCAACTTTGGTAGAACTTAACCTCAGCTCAGGGGCAGAGGTTCTTCCCATAACTTCTTTTCACGCAGAGTCTGTGGAGATCACAATAATATAGACAAAGGATCTTATTATCCTTTTAACTCTAATCACAAGTGCAAACAGTCTGAATTATAAAATCTTTATTGGTAAATGTTTATTTTGATCGTATCTCCTTTATCAAGAAAAATCCAAGAGAATTTATAGGGAATTTGGCGCCCAGATCTTCAGTTAGTGCCCCAATTGGGGATAACAACGTTGCTGATGAATTTACCCTCCGGGGTCACAAAAATTATGATCTTCCTTATCAGATTAATTGGGTTCTCTACCCTACTTAAATGATTCCTCTTCTGGGTTGAAAAGGAGAAAATGTCCCAACGCTTTCACTCAACCCCATCAAATCAACATTATTAGGTTAACAACCTGCTTAGGTAATGGGACTCTTACCCATAAACAGCAGGTTGTGATCCTAAAAGCTAATTTTAAGTTACTCTATCACAGGCAGAACCACTCGCCTAGCAACTCATAAACCACTTATTCAATTGACAACTAACCCTGATTGAGTCCTATGAGTCATTTATGTTACCAATAATAAAACTAACTCCCTAATCACTTTAAATTGTTGAGATAATCTACAACAAAACACACATTAATCCAGCAGATGTTAATAAGTGGATCAATAAATATTTGCTGAGAATATTAAATCATACGATAGTTATCATATATACATTCAATAACTCCCACATCAACTAGCTGGATGAATCTCCTAATGGGCAAGCAGATGAATCATAAGCAATGAAGCTGGGTAATGTGGGAAAAAATCTCAACTCATCCCCCTGCTTGACCAGATTATCCAGTAATAAAGATTTTCTGGGAGCATGTGCCACTTCAATTCTGACTGAGTCCGCCAGAATGTTTTATTTGCAGTTCTCTTGGTACATCTTTATTCCTTGCTTGATGCATCTCAGGGTAATTCTTCATCCTAGCGCATTTCCATTCCATGTCATCCTCACTGAAAGCTCCGCAGTTTGCAGTTCCCATGGCCACATGCCATGCCAGCCTAGTTTGGGTTTCTTGCTGATAAAAGTTCTATAAAGCCTGTTTTCCACCAGGTCAGGGTTATAAAAAACCTTGTTGTCTAAGAGGATCTTCCAAGGCGGCTTCTCTGATTCCTTGTTCCATGTATTCCCCAGGATGGGCTTCATTTCTTTAGGAATTACTCATGGCAGATACAGTTTCAACCTATTTTGATCTATTGATAGGGTTTTCAATTCAACGCCTCAGGTGTACTCACGGCTGACTCAGTTTTAACTAAGTTAGTCTTATCAATAATAAGGGCACATCATCAGATATTTTTTAATGATGAAGAAATAATTGATATCCAAAGTATTTTTCATTTCATTTCATTTTTAACTTTTTATATATTTTCTCTATGAATTTTTATTTTTTGTATTTTTCTTTTATGTTATTTTCTCTTCTTTTTTACAATGGGACTTAACCTATAAATTAGGTTCAGAGGTCCATTTTTTAGTTTCCCCTACTCTGGTTCAGCAGTTCATTTTTTGAACTTAACCAGCTATTGTGGTTTAAAGGTTTTCTAAAAAAGTTAACCACATCTCATGGTTCAGCAGTCCCCTCCTGGGGCTTGACCCACACTAAGATTTAACCTCTTTTTTCTATGTTCAGAGGTCTTTTGGGAATATTGCACTTATTCCTCTCCTAGATCCAATAATTAATATAATTTGTATGGACCCAGTTCAATAAATGACCATCCAATTTGTTCTTAATCGTGTAGGCAGTCACTAAATTGGTGATTACTTTGAACGGACCTGATCATAAAGCATCCAGCTTATTTCTTCATAAAAAACATGGGTGTCACAATAGGCTACCCTATTCCCCACATAGTACTCCTGTATCGCTGGTCAATTCTTTTCATCTGTCATCTTCTCTTTAATCCTTTTCTTTATGGTGGTATAAAATGACTGCAATTACAGTTTAATCATTATATTTGGCCAGTCAATGCAGTACTGATCAGTAACCGTCCCCAATGCTGATTCTATGGAGAGTGCATAATTGGTGATAATGCTGCCCTTTGTCCAAGAAGTAATTAAATGGCGTTCTTCCTGTCGCCCTATGATGACTTATGTTGTATTCAAAGATAACCAAACTTAGGTAAGTTCATTAAGTGGAAGATTTCCCTGCGACCAAGTTTCTTAGAATTGTGTCTAGAATTCCACCTACTTGTTACACTATTTTATTTAATTGTTTATATGAAACTGATAACACTCCTCTGATCCCTATCAATTTGTTAAGCCTTAGGATTATATAGGTGGTAAAAATTGGCTCCATTGTCACTCAAGATAACTTTAAGCCATCCATGTGGGTGTACCACTTGATCTAAAATGTATTTTGCTGTGCTCATGGCATCCACTATGGTCAGGGCTTTTTTTCAACCCATCTAGTTAGATGGTCTATTGCCACTATGATATATTTTGCTCCTCTTGTACTAATACTTAGGTGTCCCTTCACATCTATTGACACTGTATGCCACGTGAATCCAGGGCATACTAGCCTTTATCATGATTTTTCTTATGGGGCTTGTGGTGTTGGCATTCCACACAACAGGCCAGGTAATTGGTGAAATTATAGTTGATCAATTCCCAGTATTAGTACTGGTGAATTTGGTCCAAGGCTTTTCTTAGGCCACCATGACCAACAAATTTGTGTGCAGATTAGATTATTTATCCTCGTTCTGACAGCTTTAGGAATAGAAACTATTTCCTGTCAATCGTTTTAAATAATTCCCATATTTCATCTCAGTGTTTTTCATTTCTTTTTAACAAACCTTGAATTTCTCAGGGTTTATCCATGACATTGCCTTTTCTCATCCTTTGGAATAACTCATCCGTTTGATGTTAGACAACTTGGACAGCAGGGAAACTTAATAATCCATCTGCATTTTGATGTGATTCACTGGCCTGGTTTAGTATCTGAATAATAGTAGGTTTGTAATTTTCAAGCTATTGGGCTAGTCATCCCTCTGGTTCCTTCATGTTATGGAGCCAACGTAAAGACATGTGATCTGTCACCACATTAAAGTGGTTCCGTGAATATGCACTCAAAGCTGCTTATATGCATATATTACTGTGAGGCATTTATTCTCCATCACAGCATAGTTCCTCTTTACTGTCATTAGGGTTTGACTCACATATGCCACTGTATGTTCTTCCCCATCTTCTTCCATTTTGCTCATAATGGCATTAATTGCCATCAAAGAAGCATCAGTTGTATGATGAATTCCTGATCAAAATTTGGGTACTTTAAAACAGGACTGGTCATTTTTTCTTTACCGTAACCATCACTTTAGTTACAAAGATTCAATTTAAAAAAGGCAAAATTAGATAATCATAAAAGAGATGGTCGACAATAATAGAAAAATCTAAACTGGGAAACCGATGTGATAGGCAATGGAAAGAACGGTGCACCAAAGGGTAAGAAACTCCCTGAGGTGGGACCAGGAAACATTGCCACTAAGAAACTACAAACCCAGACACTATCTAGGTTTGTGGAGTTTAAAACTAAAAAGATGCATATCTCAAAGTACAATATTCACATCCCTTCTTACCAGTAGAGCACAGGATTCAACTCTACCTAGGGGTGGGTTTTCCCACCTTATGGGTGAAAGCAGGCGAGGCATGGGCCACCTTGTTCCCTCACAAAGTGTATGTAACCACCCATACAATCCACGGTGGCTGGATTGACATGTGATTAAAGTCTGAATATGATGCAGATAACGCCGCAAATTCTGCATCAAAATTGAACTCCCCAAAGGCAAATGAGTTGTGTGCACCATGCACACTAGATGGAACAAAGTAAGGACTTTTTTATTTCATTTGTTTCTCTCCCAAATAAGCTCCATTGAAAGATAATTGAGGAGGAGTTCTGCGTTGGACTTGCCAGCTATGGCAAGATTAAACAATATGATTTATAGCAATTCCGCTTGATGCCCAACCTATGCACAGGTTGGGCATTAGCCATAATCAACACGCTCCCTGAGGTAAGCAAAGACCTCACAAAAAGCCATCACATAGTGGTGTTCCACCTCCCCAATGAGGGTGTTTCAAAAGTGTTTTGTGTCACATTAAAAAGTGCGCCACCAAACTGCAACCACTGCAGCGCCTTAGGGCACAAGGTACACGATGCCATGTAAAGGAGGGCATAAAAGCTCCCAACTTCTGCAACAATACTATGGACAAAGACAACAAAGAATTTGCCAAAAACATTGACATCAATTACGCCTTCCTCTGGGGGGAGAACAGAAAGTATATCATCATAGACAAAGTCTCACCAAAAGTGCGCAAGATGGAACAGAAGGCCTGTAAATGTGCCATCGGCCATGGCAGCATTGCTTGCAACCTCCTTCATTACCCCTGATAAAAATAAGGAAGACATGGAGGAAATTGCCTGAGCCAAACAAACTGATCAGATGACCCAGGACAAGAAATTCTCAAAGATTCAATGGAAACCCCAAATGACATCAATGACTCAAATTTAGTTGGACAATTAACTTTAATGTGAGCGCACAGGTGGGACACACATGAGGCAAACCCCAAAACCCCAGAGAGCAACTGGCACACTAATACAGATCACCACAAGACATTGTCAGAAAAGGTCAAATTAAACTATTCAACTGTAAGACCTGCACAAAAGCAGCAAAGGAATAAGGGATTGTACACCCACGAAGGTGGGAATGGTACCATCACCTGGAGCCAATGCTGAAAATGATGTGATGAAATAGGGCTGGACGGCCCTCCCAACTGCTCCTGAGGCGCCATGGGCACCTCAGTAACTCTAGGGACGTTAAACATTGTGGGATCAAGAGCTCAACTGTCCCAAGCCTAAAAGCTGGAATTTTTGCAAAAGCCCCCTGTAGACACCTTGGCCATCCAACAAACCCACTATCTACAGGGGGGAGAAGGATCCTGGTCAGACAGGGTCTCACCATCCAAATTGGTATGAAATCACACTGTGGGGTTATTGTTCATAATCAAAAAATTTAAAATTATAAATTCTAACGCCTATCTGCACGGCCACGTCCTGGTAGCAAAAATCTCATGTCAAACAAACAACTAAAAGAGAAATCATCTACGCACTGTTCACCCCAGCTGAGAGGAAGGAATTTCTTGAAACTATCCCAACACTTGCCTTTCCCCCAGATAAAATTATTCTGGGTGACTTCAACTGCTGGGCTGACCCCAACATGGACTGATGACCTAAGCCTAGAGGGTACCCCCCAGGGCACATTATATACCACGCAATGAAGGCTTCCATCAGCCTATATGACACCCTCCCTCCTGGATTACCATGACTCCCCAACATGGCTCTCCCCTAATATGCGTGAGAGAAAGCCTATCTCAATGAGCTGCATTGACTTCATCCTAACTTGAATCCACCATTTGACCCTATCCAACTTCTCAACCAGAAAGATTGATTTTCTGAAAACCACCACATTTAAGTGCAGCTTTCAGAAATTTGCACTCCTGAACAGGTAATAACACGGAGAAAGATTCACCCAGACATCATAATATTACCTGAACTATCCAACTGGGTAAAAATGAGACTGCGACCCCAAATTTGCAACTCATCTGTCTTGGAGATCCTTTATAACTTTAGCAGATTTCAAGATTGGATTAATTAATAAAACATTCCATCTCACCCCGCATAAGCACACCATTGATTATGCCACAATCAAGCGCACTTTGGAAGAACTGGACCACCTTGATCTCAACACTCTGGAGACTGGATAAAGCCCCAAATGAGGGCATAGGTTGGAGGAAATATTTGCCCACCTAAACGCCCTCATCTTCAAACACCTAAATAGAATTAAGATATCAAGAAGGCAAGCTTATAAAGGAAGGTGAAATACTGTTTGATGTACTTCTGCCAATTCCACTCTTGTGGCAACCAGCCCATGTGAACACAGGTCTATAAAGATGACAGCACCATTACAACTGACCCAGCAGAGGTTGCAGTGGAATTATACTGCTATTACACAAAGCTATACTGAGCACCCAAAGTGACCCCCAAAAGTTAAATTTATTATAAACAACACCATAAAACTTTTCTCTCTAGTTGCAATCACTTTTGCAACAAATTTGATTCAAGACTAAGTAAGTTTGATAAATTCTTCAAGGAATTTATTGTGCACCCAATGTTGGGTAGCAGTTGGGCGAGCAAAGTAAAGGGCACAGGCGCGGGACCCACACCATACAAATTTTGTAAATGCCCCAGAAACACCAGAAGCCTCAATAAAAATATTAAAAAACTGGCAGTTAGTATTTCCCCAGAGATTTTGGCCTGTCAAGTGAAATGTAACCAGTTAATCAATACTCCGCATTCTCAGCCCCTGTCTTCAGTGGAGCATGGGGTTCGAGAATTCCTGGATATTAGTCAAATGGCGCTTTTGGAAAATTGCTGTGGAGATGAGCACAACAATTTCCTGAATGCAGTATATGTTGAACTGCACTCCATGCCCTGAGGTTGGTTAGATCTCAGGTTGAAAAATAAACAAACAGCAGAAGAAGCTGCAATGGTGCGTGTGGTGGTAGACCTCCCAGAAGATCAATGGGTGGTCAAGATGAAGTGCACTTTTTGGACCAAAAAAACCAATTTTTTTTTTTGAATTCCTCCCCACAACTATTAAGTGCACAGTGCTGGAGCACCACCTGAAGGCTGGGCTTAAGGCACATGGGGAAATTCAATCCTTTAAGATGCAATGCTTTATGATCATTCCAGACCTGTGCACAAGCAAAGCAATCGCTGTGATCACCCTATCCACAGTTGTTGTGAGAGAATGACCCAAATCTCCCACACCACATTTGTTTTCATTGATGGGCAGGAATCTTTCCCGTTCTTTGTCACCATGGATAGCGCGCCCCCTATCTTCACCTTTTGTCACATTTCTGGCCACAAAGCCCACACCTGCCCAGACAAGGAGGGCATCATACAAAACGAAATCCTACCTGAAGCAATGAGCAGTGCAGAAACCCATTATGAACTGGCTATAGACACCAGCGCCTTTTTCCCATGGGGTGTGCAGAGGTGTTACATTCAGATCAAACCTGTGTCCCCGTAGGAGAGTAAGGAGGCCAAGCAGGCCTGCAGGGCAGCAGCCAAGGCAACTACCACAGCTTCATCTGTGATCCTGCCTGCAAAGACCAAGGATGACATTGAGTCATTCACTGTGGAAGCGCCTTTCAAATCCGTCCACCAATCAGATTGTGCCAACCAACTTGATGACCCAATGGATGAGTTGGATCTACCCAAGCAATGTTACCAAGCCTCAATTAAAACTAATTCTCCAATCATTTCCCTCCCAAATTTTTGTCAACCTGCAGTGATGCACCGCAGGAGCATAGTAAATTGAAAACGAACAGTGCCACCAAAAAAGAACACCAAAACCACAACTACAACCAAAGTGTCATAGTCCCTTAAGACCACATATACAGAGAAAAAAGTGTACAATATGTGGGGTAATGCTGCTGCTGAGAAAGCGGCAAAGGAAGGCCAAGACGGCCCTTCCTGTTGCACCTAAGGCGTGAGGGGGGGAGCCTTCACAATAGGGATGTTGAACATCACTGGACTCAAGGCCTCACCCGTCCTGGGCTAGGAAATTGAGTTTTTAAAAATAGTTTACCTGTGGGCATCCTGGCCATTCAAGAAACCCACTGTCCATACAGTGCTGAGGACACATGGCCAACCATGCTCCTCCACTCCCTTTCCTTTTGGTCAACACATTGTGGGATGCTTATATGTGCGACACATAAAATTAATTTTATTTCTACAAATTCATACCTCAATGGCCGTGTGCTTGTTATGTCCTTTTCATGGGGTGACGAAGTTCACGCTATCATTAATATTTATGCCCTGACCTGTTTGTGGGCTCTCCAGGAATTCTTCTAAGCCATTACTTCCCTCCAGTTTCCCCATGACTCATTTGTGGTGGGTGATATGAACTGCTGGGCCAACCTGGCCACTAACCGCTAACCTTAGGCACCTGCCTTCCCGCAGGGCATGTAGAACTTCACATTCTAAAAGCCACTTTGGGGCTGTTTGGTACCCTACCTAAACATGCACCGCCGCTCTCCAAAATGTCTCATCCGCATGTGCACAACGGTCAGCTGAAGTCAATGGCCCCAATTGACCTTATTCTTGCCCCATTAAAATTCAGTCTCAGGTTGCACACTTTAAAATGACAAAAATCGATTTCTCTGACCACAGGTTGGTGTTGATTTTCTTCTCTTTGACACACCCAGTGACACAGATGCTGAAGAGGTGCAAACTTCGCCTACCTGAGATCACGTCGCCCAGGTTTTCCTCATGGGTGGACACCAAAACCTTGGCAATGGAGTTTACCACACCATTCTGTGCAGACCCACTTTCAACCTGGTCAAATTTCAAAGCGAACACCATCCACAAGGCATGTCACCTCTCATCACGTCGCTCTTGGGCTGCCTCAGCAGTCATTTTGTGCACACTTGCAGAAGTGGACCACCTAGAATCTAACGTCCCTGCTGCAGGCTACAGCCCAGCTTGGGGTCACAAGTGGGCAGAGGTGTCCGCTTGCCTCAATGCTACGGTAAGGCAACACAAACATCGCATTTGTTTACATTACAAAGCGAAAAATATAATGGCAGGTGCATGTGCTCAGCCAACTTTTTCCAAAAATTCTTCACAATACAACAGAGCTTGGCCTGCACACAGGTGAGGCGGACTGAGCACTACATCACAGAAACTCAAGCCAAAGTGGCAATTGACAACAAAATTACAAATTCAAAATTGTATCGCTATAATCTAGTCAAACTGGCTAAAGTTGCTAAATTTCTCAAAAGTGCACTTATCTGCACTGTTTCCCGTTATCTGGAGGTAATGAATTTTTATTAAATTTTTTAAATTTTAAATTCTATTTGGGGAAGGCTGACCAGGGGACATACACTTTCAATAAATAAACTAATGAAACGAACATCAGTAAGAGGAGGGCACCTAGAGAAGCAAACTCTATCTCTTGTTGCCAGCGGGAATGCCAAGAAAAGGAAAGGGGATTACGTGTGTAGGGGCTTGCGCCACTATTGAGCACGTATGCAGGAAGGGGTCTGAAGTGATTAACCAAACCAGAAACCAGAATGAGACCAACTGCGGTGAAAGGTGGTAGGTACCCAAACATCTATGCTTGAAAGTGGTCCACAAGGTGTTACTGGAACCGGCTTACAGCTTCCTAGAGGGTGAGAGTAGAGCCTGAGATAGCATCCAAGACAACCATATGAATAGTCCACATAGAGATTGCAACCACTAAGGCATGGAGGGAAGGCGGTATAGGAAAAACCAAGGACAAGGCGAAGATGTCCTTAGACAGGCTGAAAGGCTGTGTCTAATCCTGGCGAAAGAGATGCTGAACCTCGCTCCAGATCACTTTCAAGGGATGGCACTCACCCAGGCGGTTAACCAAAGTTCCATACTGGCCACACATGATTCAATATGAGTGCAAAGCATTAGAGCGCTCAGCAGTATGGTATACCCATTTCAAGCAGCGCCACAAATGGGATCGAATATGTGGCTGCAGAAGAGGGTGGTGGGCGTACTTCCAAATGGCTTTCAGGGTATCAAGAGAGTAGGGGATTTCCAACATGTCCAGGTAGTCCACCCTGGCTATGATAGGGGATCTTATGGGTATTACTCCGTTAAGAATGGATTGGCCTTATACTCTCTGGGTGAACCAAGGAGTAGGGCGCCCCCTCTGGGCAGTGTTCCCACATTATGAGAATTCTCCACTCAGCGCTCCGCATGGAGATAAGAATTCTTTTGAAGTGGGGCGACGTCCCATGTGGGCCCACAAAAAAAGGGTGTGAGGCAAGGTACTATAACAGAGAATGGGGGTGGGTAGGATTGCTGAGGCCCAAGGCGCGGGAGAAGTTGAAGCAGGCCATGCGGGACCAGTGCTGGGCTGAGACCGTTGGGTTGGTGACTGCAGCGATCCAGTGGAGTTAATATATTTTGGCTTTTAATTTATTGCGGGGAAGGCCGACCATGAGACGGACACTTCTGAATATGGCTCAGAAGAGACAAAACTTAGTACCAGGGAAAGCACCCCAGAGAAGGGATGCTATCTCTTGTTGCCAGCGGGAACGCCACTTATGGGGAGGGGGAGAGAACGTGTGAAGGGGCCGTAGCCACAAATAAACACGTGTGGAGGAAGGGGTCTGATTTGATGAACCAGACTGGGAACCAGGAGGAGACCAGCTGTCAGCGATGTGGTGGGAGGTATCCAAACTTCACGCTTAAAAGTGGTCCACCAAATGAGACCGGAATCTGTGGACAGCTTCTGGGAGGGTGGGGTGGAGCCTGCGATGGCATCTAAGACAATCGTGTGGATGGTCCACGTGATGATTGCAACCACCAAAGCACGGAGGGAGGGTTGAAGGGAGGAGGCCATTAATAGAGCAAACATATCTCTTGACAGATGAAGGGATGCGTTTGATCCTGGCCCAGCAGACGTTGAACTTCGCGCCATATCACTTTAGAGGTAGGGCACTTCTCCAGGCGGTGGAACAGCGTTCCATACTGGCCACACACGACACAGGATGAGTGTAAAGCTTTAGAGCACTTAGCTGTACGATACACCTGCCTCAGGCAGCGCCACACATGGGAGCGGACTTGAGGCTGCAACAGAGGATGGTGTGCGTATTTCCAGATAGTTTTTTGGGTCTCAATGGAGTAAGGGATGTCTATCATGTCCAGGTAGTCCACCCTGGATAGGACATGGGGCCGTGTGGGGATCACGCCATCTTGGATGGGTAGCCCCTGTACCTTTTGTGTGAACTGAGGAGAGGGGCGGCCTCTCTGTGCTGTGTGTCCACTAATACAAATTCTCCACTCAGCGCTCCGCATGGAGAGGAGGATTCGTTTGTAGTGGGTTTTAGTCCCGTGAGGACCTGTGGCCAATGTGTGTGATGCAAGGTATTTCATCAGGGAGTGGGGGTTTGATGAATTGTTGAGGACCAAGGCTCAGGAGAAGTTGGAGCAGGCTGCGCGGGACCAGTGTTGGGAGGGGAGCTTAGGGGCGGTGACGGCCGCAATCCAGGTACCCAAGATCTTGGCAGCATGGGCTCTGAAGTCGAGCAGCCCCATGCCACCATGATGATGAGGGCCAAACATGACCTCTAGCCGTACTGGTGGAGGGCGGCCTGACCAAAGCCATCCTTGCAGCAGGGCATACAAGGATTTAAGGAAGCTTGGGGGGAAGGGGATGGCGTGGGCTCCATACCAGACTTTGGAGAGGAGCATAGAGTTGGCTAAAACAACTTTGCCAGTAAGGGAAGTAGGGTGGGCTCTGAGAGAGGCTCTTCACTTCATCACGTTGTCCAGAATATGGCACTCCATTACTGCTGACGCGTATCCGCCTGCCTCCATCCACATGCCCAGATGGTGTACCAGTCCTATGGTAGGGCGGCACGAAGGGGAGCACCAGTGGGGCAGTGTGTGTTTAGCTGGTAGGGCGAGGATGTGGGCGAGCAGATGGGCCGGGTTGGGAACTAATTGCTGGGGTCCAGCAATTCTGAAACCGACCAAGGAGGATGATTTTGGTTTTGGAAGTGTTCAGTGCCGCGTTACTTAGCCGGGAATACTCCTGGATGAGAGCTTCAAGCGCGCGTGTATCTTGATTACAAGACACCCCAACCACACAATCATCTGTGAACGCCATTATCTTGACTGGGGCTTGGCCTGGCACATGGACCCCAGTGAGTTGGGCATTCACATTTCGCAGTAGTGGGTCAAGGCTGAAGTTGTATAAGAGTGGGCTGAGGGGATCCCCTTGTCGTAAGCCCCTTTGAGGGCGGACTACTTCCGTTAGGAAGCCAGGGACATGTATTGCCATTGTTGCAGATTCCGTGAGCAGCATCACCCAGTTGATGAAGCGAGGGGGTAAGCAAAATTGATAGAGGCAGGCCCTGAGGTATTCCCAGTTTACTCTATCATAGGCCATCTGTTGGTCCAAGAATACAAGTGCCCCAGAGGCTGTGGACTGACATGCATTAGCCACAGAGTGCATGTTATCCCAATTCGACCTTCTGGATATGAAACATAATTGTTCTGGGGATATGGTGGCAGATGCTACAGTCCCTAAACGGTTAGCCATGATTTTTGGTAAAATTTTAGTGTCTGTGTTAGTTAAAGTAATGGGGCGCCAGTTGGCTAAGTCTAGCTTATCCCCTTTCTTGAAGAGTGTGATGGTAAAGGCCTCGTGTTCTCCTGGTAGGAGGCGCATTTTCAACAGGCTTTGTTTAAGGGAGGCAAGCAGCAGTGGGGATATATATTTGAAATACTTTTTGTAGAATTCAAATGGAATGCCATCTGGGCCTGGGAATTTTTGGTTTGGTGCACCACAAATGGCTGTCCATAATTTGTTCGGAGTAATCAAATTCATTATTTCCGGGTATCAGAAAATGGTGCAGATGTGGGCTCAGTCGAGAAATTCTGCCACTTTGGCCGGCTGAATTGGATTGGATTGGTACAACTTGGAGTAATACTTTTGTGTTTTGATTGCCACTTCAGCTGGTGTATTCACAATGGAATCATCCAATCTTTGCACCTGTGTGCAGGCCACACTCTGGCGTGGTGCGAAATTTTTTTAAAGAAATGTGCGGTGCACTTGTCACCTTTTGTGATGCATTTGGCCTTGTACTGAACAAAAACCTGATGTTTGTGTTGCTTTTTGAGTGCATTGAGGTGGGCGGCTGCCTCCACCCACTTCCGGCCCCATGCAGAGCTGTATACTGTAGCTGGGATATTGGACTCCAGGTGTGCCAACTCTGCCAGAGCGCGCGAAATGACCGCAGATGTGGCTCATGAGCGTCTGGAGGAGAGATGGCGAGAGTGGCGGATGGTATCATCTTTGAATGTTGCCCATGTGGAAATGGGGTCCACGAAAAATGGTGCAACAAACTCTTTTGCCAAAGTTGCTAATTTCACCCATGTGGAAAATCCTGGCGATGCAAGCTCAGAGGGGCAGATTTTGCACCAATGTGGGGCCTTAGCACCTGTGACAGGTAGGTGGTAGGTTATTGAGACCAGTCGATGGTCAGAGAATTCCATTTTTGTTGTTTTGAAGTGGGAGATGTGGGGTTGGAATTTCGCCGGCATTAGGATAAGGTCCATGCAGGTCATGGACCTTAATTGGCCGTTGTGGATGTGGGGGCGCATCATGTTTTTGAGCAGCGGGGCATGTCACGGCAGCGCATCCATTAACCCAATGGTAGCCTTTAGAACGCGCAGTAATACATGACCCTGGGGGTGTGGGTTGAGGAAGGCCACTGGTACGTTGGTGTGTTTAGCCAACAGTTCATGTCGCCAACTATGAAAGGGTTTGGGGGTAGCGGGAGGGATTTGACTGATGAGAAAAATTCCCGACGCTCACGTGCACCATTTGGGGCATAGATGTTGATGATTGCATGTGCTACGTCAGCCCACAAGAAAGTGATAACGAGAACTCGGCCATTTAGAAATGTTTCTGATGATAAAAATTTGAAGAGTTTGTTTCTCCAAACTAGCACCCCACAGTGCTCTGACCAAAAGGATAGGGATGGGAGGAGCATTGTTTTCCAAGCTTCCTTTGAACCTTGTGGACAGTGGGACTCCTGGATGGCCAGGATATCCACGGGTAAATTTTGTTGTAAAAAACTCAGTTTCCTAGCCCGGGATGGGGAGGCCTTAAGTCTGGCAATATTCAACATCCCTAAAGTGAAGGTTTCCCCCATCCCACCTTAGGTGTGAGGGGTGGGCACCTGGGCCCACCAGCCTCCTCTAGATCCCCTTGGGCCTTCACAGCAGCATGGGTGTTAGCAGCAACGCTATCGGGATTTTGTTAATTTTTGCAGAAAGAGTTGCGTTGGCTTTAGCCTTCGCTTTTTGTTTTCCCGATGTCAGACAGATTTTTTGCGGTGTGGATGAGTTCAGTGCACCGTTGAGCGGGTTGAAATTTTTTTTCAGTTGGGATGGGTCCAAAGTTGGTTTTGACTGGAGCTTGGGTGCAACGATTGGGTGAGATTGAGTCTCCCATCAGATCCTTGGATTGAGTGGCCCACTCAGCATAGGCTTCCCAATCTGACTGGTTGATGGATTCCCAAGTTGCTTCTGCCATGAAGGTTTTAATGTCCTCCTGGCGTTGGGAGTGTGGGATAGCGGTGGTGGCTTTGGCCGCTTCCTTGGCCGCAGCCCTGCGGGCCTGCTTGGCCTTCTTCTGCTCTTGTGGGGAGATAGGCTTTACCAGTAGGTAGCAGCTTTGTGCTCCCCACGGGAAAGCCTCTTTGGTGCTTGCGGTTGGTTTGTAGTGCGCCTCTCCGCTGGCCATGGTCACCGAGGGGTGCTCTTGGAATGTGACGCCCTCTTTGGTGGGGCATGCGTGTGCCTTATGGCTGAACGTGTCACAGTGGGTACAAATGGGGGGCGCGCTGTCCACGGTCACCCAGAATGGGTGAGTGGTATGCCCTGCAATATAAATAAAAGTGGAGTGCGGGATCTGGGTTAGGTCCTTCGCAATCTCCTCAGTTGGGGTCAGGACTGCGATGGCTTTGCCGGTGCACAGGTGTGGCATCAGCATGAAGCATTGCATTTTGAAAGATTGTATTTCGCCATATATGGTGACACCATCTTTCAGGTGTTGTTCCAAAATGTCACGTTTTACCGAAGTAGGCAAAAAGTCAAATGTGAGGAAAATTTGGTTTGATTTTGTCCATCTGGTGCGTTTGGTTTCAACGACCTGTTGCCCTTTGGGGAGGTTGACTACTACGCGCACTGCAGCAGCCTCATCTGCTGCCTCTTTGTTTTTGAAACCTAGGTCCAGCCAACCGCGTGACATGGAGTGAGGTGCAACGTACACCATGGTTGGGAAAATTGTGTGCACACCTTCACAAAATTTTTCCCATAAGGCCGTTTGTTGGATGTCCAGAAACATGCAGACTCCGAATTCCACCAACGAGAGTGGCTGGGAGTGTGGCGTGTTGATGTACTGGTTGCATCGTGCTTGCCATGTGAGTATTTCTGGGGAAATAGTGACCGCCAGTTTTTTTAAAATTTTTGTCTATTCCGCCAGTTTCTCCAGGGCGTTTTCAAACGTTGGAGGCCGCGGGCCTTCCACCTGCTCCTCTTACCTTACTTGCCCAACTGCTCCCTGACATGGGCGCAGACTAATCTCCTCTGTGAGATTATCAAACTAGATTCAGACTTGAATTGAATAGGTTGCAAAAGTGATTGCAATGAGAAAGAAAAGTGGAGTTAATATATTTTAATTTCTTGGTATGAACTCTTGCATGCCGTTTGCAGTGTACCATACAGGAAATGCCCAGGTCCAGATGGCATTCCTTATGAGTTCTACAAGATATATTTTAATTATTTCTCCTCTTTGCTGCTTGCCTCAATGAATCAGTATTTTATAGAAACGCGCCGACTTTCTGGGGGCCAAGAGGCTTTCAAAATAACGATGTATAAAAAAGGGATAAGCTGGACTTGGCCAACTGGCGCACCATATCACTTACTAACACAGATACTAAATTATTTATCAAATCATGGCCAACCGCCTAGGGGAAGTTTCCTCTGATCTAAATTCCTCTGAGCAATTTGGTTTTATTCCTAAGCGGTCTATATGGGACAAAATACACACACCGTAGCCAGCATCTGCCAATCCATGGCTACTGGGGCGCTTGTTTCTTTTAGACCAGCACAAGGCTTATGGTAGAGTCAACTGGGATTACCTTAAAGCCTGCCTCCACAAGTTCCACCCCCCATTAGTTCATTAATTGGGTGATGTTGCTTATGTAATTTGACACAATGGCTGTATGTGGCCCTGACTTCCTCACTGATGTAGTTCACCCTCAAAGGTAGCTCCGCTAAGGGGACCTTTTGAGCCCACTCTTATATAACTTCAGCCTTGACCCACCTTTGTGCAATGTGAATGCCCGCCTTACTGGTGTCTATGTGCAAAGCCAAGCACCAGTCAAGATGTTGGCATTTACAGATGATTGTGTGGTTGGGGTGTCCAACAACCAAGATGCAAGCGCGCTTGAGGCTACTATGCAGGAATACTCCAGGGTAAGTAACGCCACACTAAACACCTCCAAAACCAAAATCATTCTCCTTGGTGTGTTCCAATCCCTCTGGTCAACAGCACCCCATTTCCTACCTTCTTCGGCAGCTAGTTCATGGGCTCGCTTTACCTTCCCACCCCATACTGCCCCGCTTGTGCTCCCATTCATGCCAAAACCCACTGCTGGTCTGGTACACCATTTGGGTGTGTGGCTGGAGGTGGGAGGGTACACCTCGTTGGTGATGGAGCATTATATACTGGACAATGTCATAAAACGCATCGACTCCCTCAGAGCCCACCAAACTTCCCTTACAGGCGGGTTGTGCCGCCAACTATATTCTCCTAATTAAAGTTTGGTTTGTGGCCCATGCTATTTCCTTTCCTCATCTTTCTTCACCTCATTATACGCCCTCCTGCAAATGTGGCTTTGGTTAGGCCACCCACCACCAGTGCACCTGGATGTCTTGTTTGTCCCTCGCCATTGTGGTGGTATGGGCCTGCTCAACTTTGAGGCCCATGCAGCCAAAATACTTGGCACCTGGATTGCTGCAGTCACCAACCCCGCACTCTAAGCTCAACACTGGTCATTTGCAGCCCGCTCTAATTTCTCCCAAGCCCTGGGCCTCAGCAATCTTACTCACCTCCATTCACTGTTAAAATATCTTGCCTCACATCCCTCTGCTGCGGGCCTGCATGGGACGTTGCCCCACTTCAAACGAATTCTCCTCTACATGCAGAGTGCTGAGTGGAGAATTCGCATCAGTTGGCACACTGCCCAGAGAGGTCGCCCTGCTCCTTGGTTCACCCAGGAAGTACAAGGCCAAGCCGTTCTGAACAATTAGATACCGAGGAGGTCCCCTATCTTGACCGGGGTTGATTATCTGGACACGTTGGACATCCCCTATTCTCTAAAAACCCAGAAAGACATCTAGAAGTACGTTCACCACCCTCTTTTGAAGCCGCATATTTGTTCCCATGTGTGGCGCTGCTTGAAATGGGTATATTTAGACCGCCGAGCAATCCAATGCATCACACTCCTCATGTGTTGTGTGTGACCAATATGGGACTTTGGTACACCGCCTGGAAGAGTGCTCTCCATCAAAAGCGATCTGGCGTGAGGTTTAACATCTTTTTTTCCAGGATCAAACACTGCCCTTAAGTTTATCTAAGACATCTTTGCCTTATCCTTGGTTTTTTCTAAAACTACCTTGCCTCTAAGCCTTAAAGGTAGCAATTGCAATGTGAACTATCCACACGGTTGTCTTGGATGCCATTTCAGGCTCTACTCCCACCCTACAAGAAGCTGTACGCTAATTCCCGTTGCACCTCATGGACACTTTCAAGCACGGTTGTTTGGGTACCTACCATCTTTCAATGACAGTTGGTCTCATCCTGGTTTCCAGTTTGGTTCATCACTTCAGACTTTTTCCTTCATATGTGCTCAATAGTGGTGCAAGTCTACTCATGATACCCCCTTCCTTTATTTGGCATTCCCGCTTGAAACAGAAGGCAGCGTTAGCTTCACTGTAATGCCTCTTTCTTATATTAGTTCTTTTAGTTTACATATCAGAAGTGTCTATCTCATGGTCACCCTTCCCCAAATAAAATACAAGAAATAAAATTAAAAAATTAAAAATTATAAACAACACCAGAATTCAAAGCACATAGCCCGCCAATAATCTGATAATAGTAATCACACAGGAGGAGCTTTGGGACACAGTCCTCTGTGCACCGCATACGGAATGTCCAGGGCTTGATGGGATACTCTACGAATTTTATAAAAATTTAAGCAAATTGACCCACTCCTTCTGGCATCAATGTTTCAGAGCTTGATGGAGACCTGTCTTATACTAGGAGGACAGGACACCTATGTAATAACTCTGTTAAAAAGTGTGATAAATTGGACCTGTCCAACTGGCGTCCAATTGCATTGTTAAACACAGCTTTAAAACTTTTAGCTATAAATTTAGCCAACAGACTGGGCGAAACAGATGCCAAAGTCCTATCCCCAAACCAGTTTGATTTATACCCAAGAGATCTGTCTGGACCAACATACACACCATCTTAACATCTTCCAGCCTAAAGAGACTGGTGCCATGGTATTTCTAGACCTGGAAAAGGCATACGTCATCATCAGCTGGCCATAATTGAAGGAATTCCTGAAAGACACCAAGCTCCCACCCAGGTTCATAGACTGGACAATGCTTCTAATGGAGTCAGCATCCATGGCTGTTTGCGGCCCTGGCTTCCTGACTAACACAATTACACCGCACATAAGGCTCAAACTAGGGATCCACTCAGTCCATTGCTTTACACCTTCAGCATAGATCCACTCCTACGTGTTGCTGACTCACGCATTGCAGCACACTGCACAAGGCAACCAGCAATCAAGATACTGGCCTTTGCATATTACTGCATGGATGGCATAACTAGTAATGAAGATGCTTAGAAGTTGGAGCACACCCTGGAGGAGTATTCTAGTGTGAGCAATGCAACACTCAACAAAAAGAAAACAGAAGTCATCCTTTTAGGCAAGTGCACAACAATTTGGACCCTTTACCTGCACCACCTAGATCCTCGTGAAGGAGTGACCCAGGTATTCCTGCCCTTTGCATCATCTCCCTCAGCCAACCCTGTCCGCCACCTTGGGATGTGGCCGAAAATAGGGATTTACGCCAAAGAGACAATTGAGTGCAACCTGCTACAAAGAATGTCCAACCGCATTGCCTCCCTTAAGGGAAGGTCACTGGGGCTAACATGGCAAGTAACGGTTTTATTAATTCAATAATTCTAATAAACCCTGTGGTTCCCTGCCAACGCCATCTCCTTTTAACCCTCATTAATATCTTAAACCGCGCCCCTAAACTAAGGATGACTGTAGCATGGATCCTGGCCAACTATACGTGTGGAGGCGCTCTATAGCTCACGCTCAAGCAGTAGCATGGGCCTAATAGACTCTGAGGAACATGCCAACAGCATACTATGTAACTGTATAGAAGAAGTCCTAGCCCCAGACCATCCACACAAGCAATGGTCAAGGGCTGCAAGGGCCAACTTTGCACAGGTACTCAAACTATTTAACTCCACAACTCATACAGCCCAATCACTTAACTCACAAACTGCCCCAATGCTGTGAGCTCACATGGGACCCTCCTCACTTCAAACGCCTCCTCCGCACCATCTAAGACTTGGTATGCACAGTAACAAAAGATTCACTAGTCAGATAAGGGGAAGACACAGAGCAAGTTTCACACTAAGAAACAGGACTACCACCCCCAGAGGGACATACATGATAAGGTCCCACACATAGCAAGAGTCAATTAACTGGATGCCTTGGCATCCCTTATGACCCCACGACACAAAAAGCAATATGGAGGCTCACACATCATTAACAATTCCAGCAAAGGGTAAGAGAAAACACCTGGCGATGCCTCATATGAACATATATAACAAAAGACTCCTTAACATTCTGTATGCGACATGTGCTTTGTGTGGAGGGGATGTCACCCTACATCTCGCCTTGAAGCACGCCTGCCATCAAGAGCCATATTGCGTGAAGTTGCGCATCTGTTTAAAGCTCGCAACAACCAGGAGCTATTAGTCTACAGAAGCCTCCTCACACTCAAACTTGAGTCCCTTATACCACCTACACTCTGATCCCTCATATTCACCATTGTACTGTGGACTATACACACAGTCTTTCTGGATGCCTTCAATGGAACAGTGCTGACCATCTGCGGGACAGTTAGCATATTCCACCTACACCTACTGGAACAATTATAAGCCTGGCTCTATTGTACATGAAGCTGAAGCAACAAATACTTATTGAGTCATGGTTCCCAGTTTGGTTTCTACACGCGGACCCTTTCCTCCACACATGTCCATCATAGGGGAAGGCCCCATGGAATAAGACACCAAACTCCCACTACACCTGGAAATACCAACTGACAACATGAGTAGCTTGTCTACTCTGGGGTGTCTTAAGATCTCACTATAACATTTACTTCCCTTCTCCCAACTCTTTTCTAGCTCATACCGGCAGTTCCCACCTCCTGGTCGGCCTAGCCTGATTAAATAAAAGACAGGACTGGTCATTCAGTATTGGCGTAACTCATCAAACAAATACTGAACCTCATTGTTCCATATAATTTTTTTGATTCTTCAATAAGTGAAACAAAGGCTTCACAACCTTAGTTGAATCCTTTGTGAATTGTCAATAGTAGCTGAACATGCCAAGAAATACTTGGATATCCCAAGGAACTTTATAACTTCTACTTGTTTGCCATAACCTTCTGCTGGGTTGCAGCCCACTGGAGCTTTTTAAAAAACCACAAGTTCTCAAGCTCCTTATTGAAGTAGTGACATTTTCTATAGCTTGATTTTCAAGTTTGCCATCATCAGGCGCTTGAAACTTCTAAACGCTCTAAATGGTCTGTGAAGGTACTGATGAATACCTTTATATCATCAAGATATAATAAGACGCAGGATAGCTTCAGATCACTGTGGATAAAGTTAATTGCTCCTTGGAATTTAATTTGCCGCATTTTTTCAATACCTTGATCATTTAATTAGGCTGATAAAGTCCCTGTGTGGAAATGATCTCACATTTTTCTTGTTCCTCCTTTGGCATATTAATTTGCCAATAGCCTCTTTTTTCTATCCGTTCAATATAACTTTTTAAAAAATTTAAAAATTAAAGCAGAACTAACCACTTCAAAAACTGACACACAGCAAAACCCTGATGTCCTCGGCCCTACTGCCCACTGCTCCAAAATGGGTCAGTGGCGAAACCTCCCTAGCATCTTCCGCCCAGAAGGAAACCACTTTCAAACATGGTTAACCAGCCCCCAATGCCTTGGGTCAATACGTTCCCCCCAAGGCTCTTGCCCTCCACCTTGCACGTTTCCAAGCGATGCATCATAGCCCATAGTGCCCCCAAAGCAAGATGTGATTTGGCCTCCAGGTTAAATATGGCAAATTGTTTCCCTACAATGAAAAACAAATAATAGAAATTGCCCAGGCACTTATGCAGCCTGCAATTTTTCATCAACTTCTGCCCCTACAAGGGGTACTTTGATCTCGGCTTCACCTTTGAAGCTGATGCTGCAATTCCAGCTAACATTCCCCTGGTGTTCCAGAAAACCCCCATTTCAACCACTCACACCTGGTTTTCTGATGATACCACTCTTATGATTCAATTTTCAGGCCTCCCCACCCACCTCCCCTGATACTTTATATAACTAACTAACAGCTGGGTTGTCATTATTTGGTGCTGTCCCAGTTTTACAAATTGTAGTTTCCAATGGAGCCAACCAAATTTGTGTGCCCTTGCACCTTTGCAACTGTACACCCAATATCAACTGAAAAAAGCCATTTTGATTCCCCCTTGCACCATTGTCCCCTCTGCCCCTGACACTATTTCCAGACTATAGTAGACATAGGGCGCACTATCTGCCCCATTTTTTTTTGACCTGGACCACTTGAAGTGGCGCTGCCCCACCATAGCCTGAACTGGAGCCCACACACTTGACTCCCCCATGATGCTCCCAGTGCTGATTCAAAAACTTTTTTTCAAATGGGGCACAATCCTCCCTAACTCTCCACCCAAAATGGTAAATGCAACTGCTACTGATTCAGCCAATAAAGAATCTACATGTCAAGCCTCCACTTTCACTCCAACTAATTAGGAGACAGCATGGACCTCAGTTATTTCAAAAAACCCACACAGCCATCAAATCCAGCCCACCCATATGCTGATCAGCCTAAAGTTTTCAACCATAAAATTCTGGGATTATTTGGAGGAAGTTGATGATTTGGGAAATCCCGTCCCCAACTCAGCCAAGGCCCCAGGCCTCAAAATGTACCTAAACATAGAATATGCAGCTCAATTTCCAACTTGGCACTATTGATTTATGCTCCGATGCCAATGAATTCTAAAGTGACCACCAACTCGTCAAATTGGCTGTTGCCTCCCCTGATTGTCACCCGCTCCAAAAGGCCATAGCAAAATCAGTTGCAGTATTGGCCAAGGGAATACCCGTCCCTATCCTTCCCCCATGCAACAAATTCTTAAAATAAAATTCTTGAAATCCACCAAGTTGTCAACAAAGTAATACAAAAAGTTGCAATGGTCACAAAAATTAACCCAAGACCTGCATTACCAACAAAAACAACGCCACTTTCACCACCATTCCCAAAGTTCGCCTCAAGACTGAGAAAGCCCTACAAATATATCATCACCCTTATCATAGCAAAATTGAGCTGCAAGCCCCAATCAGTTACCTTGACCCCATTCTGAGGATGCACCCATTCCCGTGCTCTCAGCGCTTTTATGTACACTATCTGACACAAAGGAGGAATATGAGTCTTCCAATCCCCACTCACCCCCCACCATGGATGCATAGCAGTTAACTGCCTCTGACTGGTTGGATCATTTTAGTTTTTTTTCTCAATCTAGTTGAGTAATACATTTGTCTCTTTCTGTTTGTTCAAATTTAGTTTAGGATAATTATTTCTCCTATAAACTTGGTATTTTCCGACCCCTAGTCATCTTGTCCTGGTAAATAAAATAAAAATTTGCCAATATCCCAAAATTAAGCCCAACCTTGAAAAGTATTTGGCGTTCTCTATGAGATTGAGCGCGTTGTCAATCATTGGCAGTGGACAAGAATCTTTCTTAGTGATTTTGTTAAATCAGCAATAATTGTTCACTACTTGATCTGAACCGTCCTTCTTTTTCACAATAAGGATCAGGCTCGCCCATTGACTCAATGATGGAATGAGGAGCCCATGCTTAAATAACTTGCTGATTTCCTCGCTGACCACAGCTTCAGCAGCTCTAGACCTTCGGACAGGTCTCTTCCTTATCAGCATTTATCCCCAAATGTCAATTTTATGAATTATGTTTATTGCATATCTTAGGTTATGATCATCTTGGGCTAATATCTCCCTATATCTCTCAAATAATTCTAGACATCTTCTGCTGCTGTTTTGATAAATCAGCGAGCTTCTCTCAATCCATTAAAACGTTGACACTTTTGACAGTTTCTGCTGGCAATCCCCTTTTTTGGTTAACGTTCTAAAATCATGGAATTTTCTGATCTCTGCCATCAGGATTAAATGCAGAAATGCAACAGCTTGATTTTCTCCATTTTTAATGGTTTCTTTCCCGGATTAGCCAGTAGAACGTTTATTTCTGTGGGTACCAGAATTATTATCCTCGCACTACCATGGCTCAATTCTTGATTTCCTACATGGGCTAATGACTTCTCCATATATAGTTGCTCTGGATTTTTGAGCGTTAACCCTGTGTTAACAATTTTCTGCATTCCTAGTGGTATATTACTCATCTTTTTCACTCTAAAGGGTAATCCGCAATATTTAGGATCTTTTTTGTTATTTACCTCCAGTTTCGCCCAACCAACTTGTACTGGGTGGGAATAATGCTGTCCTTTTAAATCAAGTTTACAAGATTGAACTTCTTAGTAAGCGGCAGTTCTCCTTCCCACTGATATACTAAGGGCAAGGTCTGCCCAGAATGGTCAGGTTATTTTTGAAGTTACAATTAACTCTATATTTTCTCAGGAACTCTGTCCTGATGAGTAAATTGTGATTCTGATTAGCCAACACATTGGCAGGAGCTGATATGCAATTGAACTGAACTGAAGTGGTAGTGCACTGTAGGCTTTAAAGGATATTGTAATATCTGGTCTGGCTATTCCATATTACTTTTAGTGTTTTATATCTAGTGAAATCTTCATTTTTTAACCAATTTGATCAAAACAATGTTAATGGGCGTTCCACTGTCAATGATCGCCCTCACTCTCACACAGTTAACTATGTATACAAACAGGTACACTCAGTATACTGTAATGAGGTGTTTACTGAGTGCATGGCGGCATTATTTGCCAAATCAGGAGAATGAATTAATTGCATGGATAAAACAGGGAAAGATTCCTTGATCACGCTAATTAAGATAGATGCATTCGCCTCATCTAGTCTCATTTTGATAATTCCTTTTTTGTTCTTGACAGATCTAATCTTATCCTCAAGCTGATGAGCGTATGGTTGAGCCATATTCTTTACAATTTTGGAGTCAATCCACTTTGTTTCAGCTTGGGTTATGGCATTCACATTGATATAAACAGCCTGATATAATGGTCAGTTGTTTCATCATCTACAAAGAGATTGGAACTCTTATTATCGCTCATAATATTGTAAGGAAAAGTTTTAACTGTGGTGCCAGATTATTCTTGGTCTAGACAGAAAGTCTTTTTCACTACTCCTGACTGATTTACTTTTTCTTTGTTTGGAATAAGGTAACTTTCTCCTAGACTTTCTTGCGCCAACAATGAGAAGCTACATATCCTTATTTCTCACACTGGTGGCAGCGGATCTGCATCTTGTCCATATGTTTTTGTACTTTGAGCTTGTTACCCGACATGACTTGATCTGGTTGCTCCTTATTCATCTCAGCAGATTTTATAGTATTTTGGGCTCAAGTCTGGATCACTTTGAATGCTCAGTTTGGGGCATTAAATGTGTCTCCCAACATCTTTAAAATGATCCACCATTTAAGAAGTGAACGCTTGTGTTACTAACGCTGAAGCCATTGTTTGGTGCAATTCATGATAGGGCTGTAGTACCACTTGCATCACATTTGGGCATTATAATCCATTAACACTTTTGCACCAGCCAGGATCTGTGATTCCTGGTAGAATTGATCCGCATAAGCTACTAGGTTCTCATATTCAAAAATTTTTATCCCCATAACTTCCTACTTGTGATTAGACATCTATGTATGGTTTCCAAATTCTAGCATAATGGTTTCCTTGGCCTCATGATTATACCAATTATCACCGTTCATATTAGGCAACACCAGATCTGACAATTGGTGTTCAGGCAGTTAGTTACGGTCATTGTCTTTTTCATTCACTGTATAAACATTGTCATCCTATTATAATTGGAAAACTCAGGGGCGTTATCTCATGGAACATGAGTAATTTCAGTGTGCTTCAAAATTCATCTGTAGGTCCACTGGCAGGGGGATCCTGTTTGATGACTCAATTGATCATGGGAGTAACTTTGGGGGACAATTCTCATATTGCTCCAAACAACCCAGATGTTGTGATTCTTATATGACTGGATAAGCTCTAAGTCGTTATGGCGGAATGGGTAGATATGATCATGATATGAGATATGATTATTTGAGTGCCTAAGAATGAGGCAATATTGGGTTAGAATGTATGGTTGTTGGGTCACTTCCAAATGAGGTAATTAGGAGATGTTGATGCATGACAAAAAATTATTAAATCACCTCAAACTAGGTGATTGTGAATTTAATGAATAAAAACTCTGTTGGAACCAATAAGAATATGGCGGAACGAATAGTCTAAGCAAAAGGGTTGGTAAAACTGAAATGCTGAGATACAAGTGAGACTAGAGAATTGAAGGAAGAGGATTGGGATGAGTGAAGAGTGAGTGAAGCAGAAGGAATCTGCTGCTTAATATCAAAATAAATAAAGTAATGTGACTAAAGCGATTGCTTCATATTTTATTATAATCTTTACATTGTTTTGCGAGACAATGATCTCCATGTCATCCGTTTGTTGCTCAGTGGGATTAACCCTGTGCAAAAAACCTTCCGGCATATCTCAGCAATTATGCCAAATTATAACACCAGGCATATTTATGGGAGGTTGTTTTTCTTGAATGGAGTTTAAAGCGAGTTATTGATGGCTTCTTCCACCTCAAATTTTCGCAAAATCAAATTTATGGTTCTCCAGTTCTTCTATGCGCTTCGATAATCATGCTATCCCTTCACTAAACTCACATAAGTGTTCACAATCTGCTTCATACTAAGCCTTCTGAAACAATAATTCTTTGATTAGTCACCCTAGTTGCACTTCAAGGAGTTAACTTTTCCACAGAGGTCATTTTTGGTTTTTTCTAACTTGTGTGACATATTTCTTGGCCTTCATCACCAATTCTTCTAATGCAGTGAAATTAGCCTGTAAAACTGAGTTGGTCGCGTTTTTGTTGACAGTCTCTAGCTCCTTCCAAAGTTTTGATATTTCATTCTTATAAGAATTGTCTGATATATCTGTTTACTAGATCCGGTTTAACTCAATTACCCACTGTAGTAAGCACCAATTGTTAAGGCTAAGAACCGGTATTGACTCAATTGTGAACTAATAGTTATATGTTCAGGATCTGTTTACTTTTTTTATATAGCTAATCGCTTCAGATCCCTTGTTCAACTACTCAGGTATCTTGTTTGTGCGTTGTAGAATAGTTATTTATAGTTATAATGGGCAGTAATAGTATGAAGACTAAACTCTGGTTGAGCTTCTGACAGCCAAGGTGCTTTGAGTCCAACGCCAACATGGTGCTCGTCCTAATAATGAATGGTATTCTGGAATATCTTTAGGGACTCTTCTTTCTTTGTTAGAACTTAACCTCAGCTCAGGCTCATAGGTTCTTCCCATCACTTCTCATAACACAGAGTCTGCAAAATCATAATAATATAGACAAAGGATCTTCTTGTCCTCACAACTCTAATAATAAGAGAAAAAAAATCTCAATTGTAAAACTCTATTGGCAAATGTTTACCTTTTTCTGATCTCTTTTACTAAGAAACCAAGGAAATTATTTTGAATTTGGCGCATAACTATTCAGTTGGCGCCCCAATTGGGGATAACAACGTTGCTGATGAACTTACCCTCCAGGGTCGTGCAAAACAACGATCTTCCTCATAGACAAATCAAAATATCTCCCCTACAAAGTGCTATCTCTTCTGGGTTGAAAAGAAGAATGTGTCCCAACGCCTTCACTCAACCTCATCAAATCAACCTTTAATAAAACCTGCTTAGGTAATGGGACTCTTACCCATAGATAGCAGGTTGCAATCCTAAAATGCTAACTTGAAAGTTGCTTTATCACAGGCAGCACCACTCTCCTAGCAACTCATAAACCCCTTAGTCAATTGGCGACTAACCTCAATTGACTCCTACAAGTCAATTAATTTATCAATAATAAAGCCAACTCCCTAATCGCTTGTATATTGTTAGGAATTATCCATGGTAAAACACATATTGATACGGTAAATTGTAATCCAGTGGACCAATAAATATTTGCTTTGTATATTTCTTCAAACAATAAATATCATATAGATAATTAGTAACTCCCACATCCACTAGTGGGATAAATCTCATAGTGGATAAGAAGATGAATCATAATTAATGAAGCTGGGTAATGTGGGAAAATTTCAACAAATTACTAGAAATCTGTTGCCAATTAAAGCTTTTTATGGTCCAGATTTGATCCACTATGATTTGGCAATAAACACACCTGGGTCATTATAGAAGATTGTATTTATTTATTTGGGGAAGGCTGACCATGTGATGAACACTTCTGATATAAAATAATAAACAAACATCCAGATATGAGAGATGCACCCCAGAGGAGCTAAAGCTTCCTCTTGTTGCCATCTAGAACGCTAATGGAAAGAAGAGGTGTATCATTAGAAGAGGCTTGCACCACTAAAGAGCAAGTATGAAGGAAAGGGTCCGAGGTGAGGAACCATACCGTGAACCAGGATGAAACTAATTGTCATTGGCGGGATGGCAAATGGCCAAACAACCATGCTTGGAAGTGGTCCATAAGGTGTGAATGAAATTGACGCACAGCTTTCCAGAGGGTGGGTTTAGAGCATGAAATGGCGTCAAGGACAACCGTGTGGATAGTCCAAATAGCAATTGCCACACCTAAGGCGTGGAGGAAATTGTGTATGGGGGAAGTCAAGCAAAATGCAAAAATGCCTTTAGATGGTGAAGGTCTGTGTTTGCTCCTGGAAAAAGAGATGCTAAACCTTGAACCAAATCTCTTGGGAATGTGGACACTCTTCCAAGCTGTATACAAAAGTTCCACATTGGTCACACACAACACACAAAGATTGAAAAGCGTTGGATCTCTCCACCATATGGTATACTCGCTTCAGGCAGCGCCACACATGGAAATGAACCTGTGGCTGTAAAAGAAGGTAGTGGGTGAATTTTCAGATGTCTTTCTGGGTTTCTAGGTAGTATGGGATGTCCAACGTGTCCAGGTAGACCACTCAGGCCATGGTAGGGGGACTAAAGGGTATCAAATTGTTCAATACAGCTTGCCCATGGACTACCTGTTTGATGTGAGGGGTAGGAAGACCCATCTGCAAAGTAATATCACTGATTCTTATTCCATTCTGCACTTTGCATATTAGGAGGATCCTTTTAAAATGGGCGGGGGACCCATGCGGGCTTGTGGCAGATGGTTGGGAGGCCATATACGTAAGAAGAGAGTTAGGGTGGGTGGGGTTGTGGAGGCTAAGGGCATGGGAAAAGTTAGGCCATGCCGTTCATGACCAGTGTTGGGTTGAGAGTGTGGGCTTGGTTACTGAAGCAAACCATGTACCCAGGGTCCTGGATGCCTGGGCCACGTAGTCAATCAGGCCCATTCCACCCACTTTGGAATGGACCAAATATGACTTCCAATTACGCAGGAGGAGGGCGATCTATCCAAAGTCACTCTTGTATGAGGGCATATAAAGAAGCAAAGAATGATGGGGAGAAGGCATGGAATAGGCCGCAGACCATACTTTTGACAGTAGCATAGCATTTCATAAGAACTAACCTACCTGTCAGGTTGGTTTGTTGATTCTTTAAGGATATAATACGTTTTTTAACGTTAGCTGATATGTGGTGCTCCAATATAGAAGTGACATATCCACCCGCCTCCATCCATACTCCCAGGTGGCGCATTGGGCCCTCAATGGGTCTGAACAGAAAAGGGAGCACGTGAGGAGTGAATTGGGGTGACCGCCTAGGTAATCTGATAGGAGACCAAACAACTGTATCACTTTGATTGAGGGATTCTGGAGACCAGTGGTCTCAGTATTACTAAGAAGGATAATTTCGGTTTTGGATGTGTTAAGGGCTGCTTTACTGATCCTGGGGTACCCCCAGATAGTTGACTCTAGTGTAAGTGCATCATGGTTGATAAGAGCCCTACCACACAATTGTCTACAAATGCAAGCATCTTAACTGGTGCTTGGCCTTGCACATGGACACCACTAAGTTGTGCATTTACACCGCAGTGAAATGAGTCGAGGTTAAAGTTGTATAAAAGTGGGCTCAAAGGGTCCCCTTGATGAAGATCCCTTTGAGGGGAAATTAAATTGTTGAGGAAACCTGGTCCTCAAACTGCATTGTGGCTTATTCGGTGAGCATCATTGCCCAACTGATAAACTGTGGGGGGATGTGGAACTAAAGAAGGCAGGCCCTAGGATAGTCCCAGTTGACCCTATAATACGCTTTTTGTTAGTCTAAGGACATAAGCGCCTTGTAGCTGAGGATTGGCAGACATTGGCCACGGTGTGTATATTGTCCCAGATTGACCTTTAGGGAATAAAGCCAAATTGCTCAGGAGAGATTACCTCAGAGGGAATTACCCCTAGGCGGTTAGCTATTAGTTAAGTTAATAATTTAGTACAGTTTTAGTGAGAGAAATAGGACGCCAGTTTGGCAAGTCTATCTTATCCCCCTTCTTAAACAAAGCTACCATGTAAGCCTCTTGGCCCTCTAAGAGGAGACGTGTCTCTAAGAGACATTTTTTAATTGAGGCTAGCACAGGGGGAATAAATAAATAAAATATTTTCTTGTAGAATTCATATGGAATCCTGTCTAGTCCTGGGCTCTTCCTGTTTGGTGCACCACAAACGGCATATCAAAGTTCATTATGGATTATTAAATTTATAAGCTCTAGATTTTGGGAAATGGTGCATATGTGTGCGCTGGCAAGAAAATTGTTGGTTTTTTATGACTGACTGGGTCAGCAATATATAGTTCAATGTAGTATTGTTTTCAAACTTAAATAGTAATTCAGCCAGCGTTTCTGTAATGGATTTGTCCAAGCGCCTTAACTGTGTGAAGGACTAGTTTTGTCATGGGGCGTAAAGTGGCAGAAAAAGTATGTGGATCATTTTTTGCCCAAGGTGATATTCTTTGCTTTATACTGAACACAAACGTGATTGTGTTTCTGATCAGCGCATTAAGATGGGACAATACTTCTGCATGTTTATGACCCCAAGAAGGGCTGTAACCCTGTCCTGTGGCATTATTCAATAGGTGGTCCACCTCTGCCAGGGAGTGTTTAATGACTGCCAAGGCAGCCTGGGAGCATCGTAACAAGATGCGGCATACTTGGGAAATTGCGGCTGCTTTGAATGTTGACAAGGTTGACAGGGGATCCACACAGAAAGGAGTTGAGAACTTTTGTGTCAAAGTGGTAGTGTCCATCCAACTTAAGAATTTGGGTAACATGAGATTAGCAGGGTTAAGTTTACTCCATATAGGTGCCTATGGCATTGGGCTCAACAGAGTGAATGATACTGAGACCATCCTGAGATCTGAAAAATCTATTTTTGTCATCTTAAAATGTGAGATCTGATAACAAAATTTAGTGGAAAAAGAGTGAAATATATGTGAGACAAAGATACCAGCTGCCCGTTATGCACATGGGGACATGTCATGTTGGGTAGTAATGGCGCTTACTTGGGGATGGTATCAAAAAATCCCAAGGTGGCTTTCATAATCCAAAGTTCAATGTGTCCCTGCGGTGGGGTAGGCGCGGGAGGCCAGCAGTCAGTGGTTGGGTTATCCCAACAGTTTAGGTTGCCAACCACAAATGTTATGGTGGATAGGGGAAGAGATGCCAGAGCTAAGAGGAATTCCTGTCAAACTCATTCACAGGTCAGGGCGTAGATGTTAATTATTGTGTGCAGTTTAGCGTCCCATGAAAAGGACATGACTAGCACATGTCCATCAATATAGGTTGTTTTTTCTAAAAATTCAAAATTGCAGTTCGCCCATATCAGCACCCCACAGTGCAGCAAACAAAAGAATTGTGAGGGGAGGAGCATGGTTGCCCATGTGTTCTCGGAACCTTGCAGACAGTGGGTTTCCTGAATTTCAAGGATGTCCATAGGTAAATTATCTTTTAGGAAACTCAGTTTTTAGCCTGGGACAGAGAGGCCTTAATCCAGCAATGTTCAGCATCCCTATTGTGAAGGTGACCCCCATCACTCCCTAGGATTGAGTGATATGCCCCTCAAGCTTTTCCACTCCATGCTGCCATGCTAGCCCCGCCTTCTATTTTTAGGCGAGTGTTTGATGTGGAAATATTGCTTGGTGTATAGATATCAGGTTTGAGGGTGGCTTTAGCCAGAGTTTTGTTTTTTTTTGGATTTTGGATTTTTGCGATTTTTTGAGTTACTGGGGAATTGTGGTGCACCATTGAGATTGTCTAACGATTTTTCCCCTAAAACTTGCATAATTCTGGGTTGGAAAATCCGCTTGTGTTTTTTTGTACAGGAATCCTGCAGGTGTGTAACAAGCACATTTCGCAAGTATGAGGGCTGGGTCCCCCAATCTGATTGGATGGGAGTTTAGAATTCCACCAAAGTGTAAAGCTCAGTATGGTTGGAGGAGTTCTTCATTGACCTCCCAAATCACATTCTCGCCATTATTGTCAAAAAATGGGTTTCCCATTTATAAATTATTAACGATATGGCAGTTGCAGCTGCAGCTGCCCCAGACAACACCCTCATCCGCCAGCAACTTTATGAGGCAATGGAGCCCTTTGTCAAGATTATCCTTTCCCAAATTTTCCTCATGGTTTTGAGAAAGATGCAAAGTACAAAATTGAGGAGCTTGCTTTTGGTGCGAGCTGCACTTTCATTAATGCAGAAATATCTTCTTTTTTTGACCCCAATTATCCAAAACTCACCGGCGCATCAAGTCATTTACTTGTGTGCCAGCTCTCATCAATCTTGCTGAGCATCAACTTGCTCAATACGTTGAGGTGATGGACACCACTGGCCTCATTAATTAAGAAAACCCCCAATTATACCCCCTTGTGCCCCATGTTGCTGATGCTCCCACCCCTAATGGTGTCTGCCATGGTCCAACAGCTAAAGCGGGCGCCAGACAAAAGTTTCCCCAAAGCCTCCTCGCCATTTGATATAGCTTTCTAGGCTGATAACCTAGGGGCTATATTTGGAATTTTTTTAATTTATGATAATCCCTTTGTTTGGCCCATTTGCGAATATAGGTGCATGGCGGCTCCCCCTTTTGGATTGGGCACCACTAGTATTAAAACAAGAAAGTAAAACTCAGTATGGTTGGCCTGATTCTGGGAAAGGGATGATGGTGGAGGCCGCCGTGGCTGCTGCCTTAGCCTGTGCTTGGCGTTGCTGTTTGGCTTTTTTCATTCTTGTGGGATCAAAGTTTTACCTGGATATAACACCCCTGATCGCCCCATGGGAAGGTGACATTAGAGTCTAATGTGTGCTCACATTTGTTAGCTCCCATTGCTTATAAGGAAATTTTATTTGGGATAGTTCCCTCTCTGGTGGGTGTCAGACAATTACAAGTCCAATTATCTAATAAGGGTGCATCAGTTATACATAAGGGCAAAAACACATAATAATCAGCCAAAAGACCCTGGCTGATTCTATCTGGAACCACTTGAATCGGGGAAACACTTTTATGAATAATACATAGGCAAATAATATGATCTATTTTAAGCAAATTGCACCAAATAAACGCTAAAATCTGGTGAGTCCATTGGTAATTCCTCCCCTACCAACGGCTAGTTCCATTCAAAAACCCAAGCAGGGACCACCACCTTTATAAGCTTAGTGGTGTCCCCCAATGTGCAACTATTTTCTCTGGAGCTTATTGGCTAAAGTAGGTCAGATTGTTACCTCATGGGTTTGTATTGCCTACGATTGACCCTCAATCAGCCATTTCAGCAAAGCGAGGTGAGTAAAAAGCTTTGATAGGTCAACAACCCATATTTCCTAAATAGGATCAAAGTTAATATCAAATCTATGCCTATCTCAGTCTGAGCCCAAGTTAAATTAAATACAAAGCAGTAGATTATAATAGGGTTCTTTTTTTCCCTTACGCTACCACATATAAACATATAAATTACTTTTTTCATAGTTTAGAAAATTTTCGAGTTTTATACAAGTGGTACTAAAAAATCTATTATTTTGCTAACAGCAGTTTTGAGTTTCACTATTCCTGCTTTTTAAT
>JAKSZP010012534.1:0-38950 GCA_022478985.1 Massospora cicadina
TTGATTCTCCCTCTTGCAGACTAATGCACATAAAGACCTGTTTTTGCCATTGCAAACTCTGCTTTGAACCAAATTCTAAAAGCGCTTGCTAAACATCCACCTAAGTGCTAAGGTTGACCATTGTGAGGACCATTCTTTCTTGATCTATATACATTTAAGAAGAGAAGAATGTACTGAACTTTTTGATGGTCAGTTGCTCCTTTCATTGCAGATTCATAAAAATAAAGGAAGAAAGTAATAATTCCCTCACCAGGTGTGAACTTGTCTTGAAGAGGAGGTTTTTATGTAACAGGGTGTTGAGATGAGTGCTGCTTGAGCCTTTTAAGGTAAGACAAAGCACTGGCTAGTTGTTGTTCTATAAGTGCTAGCTTAGGGTTAATGTCAGCAAAAAAGGCTAGAAGGGTTACCACCCCCAACAGCCCCTACTTTTTTAATGTTTTATGGTGTACAGGTGCCCCCTGTAGTGAGCATCACTTGTTGGATTTTGGTATTGAAGATGCTTGCTGGTGCTACTTTACCTTGAATCCAACAATGTAATTTCAGGGGGTTTTCTCATCCTTTATAAAAAAATAACAGAAACTAATAAATACTAAAAAGATTAGGTTTTATGTATTTTATTAGTCACCATGCAGGGGTAAAAGAGAGAACTCTTTTAATGAGTTGATAGTAGTATTTAGAGTATCAAGGCTCAAAGTTTGGATTGATTAGTAAAATCCAGATTATATAATATGAGCTGTAAACCTATTCATCTCTCAAACTTACCTTGTTTGAGTGGAATAGCTGATTGAGAGCCAGAAGCAGGAAGGACTAGTCTATTAGATAATGATTTTATAAATTTAATCCAATCAATGGGCTGGAAAAATTTTGCACTTGGTTGGATGCCCTCTGATCATATAAAAGGGGCTAGTTTTCATGGTTTAACCTGTACTAAAATAGAAGAGGATAAGGGTGGTTAGCTGAGCAGGTAAAACTGCTTCCACCCTAAGTGCAGATTTTGAGTTTGAAACCTGTACTGGCTAGAAAATATCCTTGGTGTGGTATATTTGTCCCAAGGTTGACCCACCTCAAATAAATAAAAATAGAAGAGGATAGGGGAGGAGCCTCTTTGAACTCCCTGAATTTAGCTGACAATTTGGTGCAATCTGACTTCCTGAACTCAATTTGGTTGCCCAATTATTATTAGAAGTGTTACCAAATTTGAGTGATTCCACTAGGAATCAACCAGGGTCTATTGGCCAATATTTGTATTAATTTCCTCCAAACCACTCTTATCAATATATTGGACTCGTAATTGTCTGACAAAGGTCAATATACTCTGAGATTACTCCATGCCTCTAGATGTTAATCAGTCAAAGGATGCTGCAACTAAGTTACACCTTTAGTTAACCCTTTCACTGATTTTTGAAAAAATCTTCTCTATTTTTGGCCCTTAACTTTTACAAAAATTTCTTAGCTGATGTTCACAATTTTTAAGCTCATTTTAGTCCTTGTCATAACACAAACATTTGACAAATTTTGAAATATTTTTATGTAAATCTCATTTTTGGATACATATATGTGTTTTTAGATTTACATAACCCTCAGTTTTTGGACGCACATATGTGTTAAATCATTGAAGGGTTAATTGTTGTTTAAACTAAATTAGGCTTCATATTTATAATGAAAAGCTCAACTGATTTAAAATAACCAGCAATTATCTTGTTAATTTATTAAACTTGGGGCTTTGGCTCCAACGCATAATAAACGAAAGCGTAGCTTTACTTGAACCAACTTCCGATAACTAAAGGGAACTTAAAATCTAGGGATAGCCAATATCTTAGTGAGCCATCGGTAAGTTTTAATCCATCTTTAGAAATGGTCAAAGGTAAAGGTTATAGGTTGTAGTTTAAATGCAAACTGAATCACCTAAAGGCACTGTATGTTTAAAGGTAGATATGACTATTAAACTAAAGTCAAGCTTATCTTGACTTAGAATCTTTATGGGCATGTTTATAGAATGATTTTGTTTAACCTTGATTTGAATCAAATTGATTAATCTACTTAATAAAACACATTCACTCACTCACTGACTGACTGACATCTGAAACCTTCGAGTCTAATAGGGTCAATCTATTTGGGTGAGTGGGTGAGAATTGGCGAATCTTATCGAATCTGAAATTATCGAGCCTGATGGGTTCAATCTATTTGGGCGAGTGGGTTAGAATTGACAAATATCATTGAATAATTCAGACTTTGTCATCTGAAGTTCATCAAGTCTAACAAGTTTAATTTATTTGGGTGAGTGGGTGAGAATTGGCAAAAATTATCATAATTCACCAAATTGCTCACCTGAAACTCAACAAAAATCAGTATTAGAGTTTAAGTAGATTAAGTAGTTAGGATAATCAACTCACCAGCCACGAGAGCAACAGTGGAGCTGTTAGTCTGGGTGGCTCGAGAGTAGTGCTGGCACAGCCTATAGGCTACAATGTGAGCTTATCATCTGATAAACTTTAAATAATGTAGTGAAGCACGGGTATCTGGATGTTAGGTTTATATATTTTAAAAACCTGCCTAATTTGGTTCACTTAATTAATAAAATACTTTTGGCAAGTTAAGTAGAAGTTGATTTAGTAGTTTGGAAGATATGTCACATACTCATTTATTCAAGGCAAGGGTACCAGGGGACCCTTCTTGCCGACACAAAAATAAAAAGCAGGATAAAAAAGGAGCAAAATATGCTAAAAAAACCCGATTTAGCCTCTAATGTCACATAATCAATGATTTTAAGTATAAAGATGTTTCGTGTAGCAGTTCGGTGTTGTTTGATTGATTGGATAGGTTTATTTTGTTTGGCCGAGTGGCTAATGGCTTTTGGTCGAATTGATAGGACAGTTTGGTTTTGAGGGGTGATTAGTTATTGATTGTTTTGATAAGTTCAGTTAGGTTTACCTGAGTGGTTAGTGGTTTTTGGTTGTTTCGATTGAGCAATTAGATTTGGCTGAGAGATTTTGTTTATCTGTAATATTAAATCTATATTAATAAATTGAAAATCTGAAATTTTATAGACACCGTAGCGAAGCACGGGTAAATCGGCTAGTAAAGACTAAAATCAATCTTTAATCAATCGAACTTGAATTAAGTTTGACCATTGGTTGGAATCCTTAGGTATCACAACTTATTATGGAACATCACCTCATAAGAAGGTCTGATATTAAAACACATGGCAACACAGTTTGTCCACCTACCAATCTATTGATGGGACATAATCGAATTATAAGGACTGCCGAACCACATTTAAAAACAATATTATGCGTATGGTTGTCATTTAGTAAGTAAGCGTTCGGATATTCGGAGTAACGCTGATCCAAGTATTGATTAATTTACCTTTTTATCTTGATTACTCCGCCACATTTCGAACCTTCCGAACCTTTTATATTTTGAAACATCTTATGAAGCGACTATAAAAACTCGCTTCAAATTCTCGCTAAAATTAATTTATACCTTAGAAATATTTTATAAGCTCTTTTATTCGAATTTAAATAACACGAACACCTCTACCCATGACTTAACCAAAAATTCGAGTCCCGATCCGGACGAGGATAAAAACTCTCTTCGATGGTGTTAACTCTGTTTAGGTTTTAAATCAAGTTTCTTTTTTAGCATTTCGGTAATATCCGTTCCCATGGTAAGCTTGCCTCGAATAAACCTTTTATTCGAATTCAAGGAAATTCTCGCCCTGGGCATTTATTCAAATAAATTACCAGGATGTCCGAAAATCCCCGCCGACTCAGAATTCGTGGAAATTCCAGTTACTATGCCAGCAGCTCGTCGCGAAATAGCAGGGAATTTATCTTTACGACATGGTAGAAGGCTAGGATACATTTTTTTACATTAATTCAGCCATAAAGCTTGGCGTAAGAGTCGATTGCCGCAGATTTAGGTCATCAAATCTCGAGTGTACAACTGATTTACAATTAGCATCTGAAGATGTAATCTAAGAGACTCTTTGATTTAGCTATATCTAGGTTGTTATCTTATAGTACGAGGTTGAGAGTGGGCTTGACATCTTGCTTTTATAGTTTGAGCACAAGTAAAAGCAGAAAATGATTTTAGTTTCTGTTATGTATTGATTATGAACTGTTTAAAGATAGATTTATTTAAGGTTTTAGACGCTCCAAATTAACCATCACGCCCTTTAAATTAAATGGATTTAGTCTTTAAGGCATAAATCGATGTGGTTAATATAAGTCATTATCACCTAATATCTATACTGCTAGCTTTCCTGGGGTACTAGTTGCATAATTAAACGTAACGGGATTGTAGAATGATATTGAAATATGTTTTAACACTAGGTAGTCCCAATCTGAAGGGGATTCACCGATCGACATTGGAATGTTAAGTCATTCAAACAATTTTAGATGTCGGCTTTCCATTAAATTGGGGTTAAAAAGTATAATTGTGAATGATGAAACCATTTTATTGATAATATAAAAACGTAATGTTGATATCATTTTAATGATAACATATGTGAGTTTATAGTATGTTTAAATGAATTAGGATTTATGATGGACTGCCGATCCAGGTTTTAGTCCCACCGGCACTTGAAATTTGAAAGGCGAAGTCAAAATGGAAACTGCAAAAAGTATGAAAAGAACTTAACGATTTGTAACCTTTGACTTGAACTTTTTGGTGTTGATTGTTGATTCCAAAATTAATGCGAGGTGAGGATGCTTTGATATCTCAGGTTGCGAATCAGCCAATGGTTGACTGGATGGTTCCTGGCAACGATTGATTTGATAAGCGAATTGGTTTCCATGGACTGCCAAACTTGAGTTGCAGTTGTAAGGAGCCTCAATATTGAAATTCATCGTCCCTCCTCTACCGTTAGCTTCAGGTGGTTGGTAATGTTCTAATAGCTGTGGATAGTAGTAGAATGCCCAATAGGGCCAGTATTCACGATAATCTTTGACAGAAGTGTAGGCGCTCAGCATAAATGTAAACTTTAAATACTCCACTGGCGAACTATTAACCACTTGGAGATAATCGTATGCCATAGCCATGGTTGCGCTGTAGGGGTTGGTGAATTTAAGTGGGGACTTGAAATGGGGTAAAGGTCGAAATTGTTTGGGGTGGTTTGGGATTTGGTTAAATAGGCTTAGGAAGAAGCCCACCCTCATTACCAAAGGGATCTTTGGATTACCAATATCACAATACTTATAGCACCTTAACTTTGGTTGGTAAAATTCATTACAAATGGCTCCAAAGTGATTATTGAAAAAATGAATTAGAGTATCACTAAGCTCAAAGAAAGTTGTGCCACAGCATGAATAAGGTAACATCTCTAATGATGTAGCAGGCGTGGCTGAAGTTGTACAAGCAGACTTGATAGTTGATTTATAAACCTTAGGTTTAGAGTTGGCTGGATAATATAGAGCATATAATTCAAGCATGTGCTGTTCATCTGAGGCCATTGTGAAGAAGAAAGAGGATGTTAGCTTTATTAGGTGCTTTAATATCCTTAAATAAGGTTCAGATCCAGTTAATGTGAAACTTTGGAGATAACTCATACCCAAAGTAAGAATAGCAATTCAGCAGCTAGAACCTATCAATTCTTGACACAGCCTATGATTTCCAATTATTTACTTGTAAATCTTGTAAGGTCAATATGTAAAATAGACTCTATCTGAAGAATAGTGATATATCTTTATTTTTTAAATTTTATTCGAGGTGGGCCGACCTGGGGACGATACCGCACCGATTAGTGAAGTGAAGAAAATGGGAAAGGAGGATAAAACCCGGAAAACCTCCATGCGCGGCGTATGATAGGCCAGGAACTCCATGGACCGCCTTTGCTATTCGCTATCTCGGTTCGGGGCATTGGCGCGCAAAACCAACACAGTCAAAATCGTCCCCTACCCAAAGTCCATTACCGGGATCGAACTCGGGAGGCAGTGGTAGAGGGTCTATACTTACCACTGGGGTATCCTCCCTTGATATATCTTTATTTTAATCATTTTGAAAACTAAAATACAATCGAAGTAACAATTTCACTTCAAGTTACTATTTCATAATTACTTAATATATTACTTTAAATTTAAATATAGTACTAATACTTCATTATTTAATATGACAAGTGTAAACTTAAAGGAGGCTGTATTTTCAATAGTTGCCATTTTCAAATATCTCTTTTTAGTACTATTGGTCCCATTTTTGAATATCTCTATAGAACTTACTGTGCAGGTTTAACTGAGTTGTTTTTATTTTAATACAAACTTGGATCAATGTGGGAAAATTATAAGAAGTCTCTCAAGCTAAATCCATTAAACTATTATTTTGCTATCAACCAAGCTAAGCTTTGCTAATATTGAAGTCAGATATAACTTTAACTTATAGCATCTCAAAATATTTTACTTGAACCCCGAAACATCATTGCAAACCTACATTATTAATTATCAACATTAAAATTAAAAGAATTATAAATTACTTCTAAGTTGCAGTAAGCCATCATAAATCCCATCATTATGATAATATTTTACTTAGTTCAGTATAAAAAATAGATCCAATAAAAAATTTAAAAGGCATATAATGAATGACTGAATCTGCATCCCAAAATCGATGGATAATCAATTTTAGTAAAAATGGAGGGTTCATCAATCGCTTTTGATATAGGCAATTTCAAGTCAGATAAGCTTATACTAGTGTTTCAGTCACTTTGACCTCCCCCTATGAGGATGCTAGGGGCATGGCTATGCACTTGTAAGGCTTTACCATCTTACCAACATATACCATTTTATTGTAGTAAATTATAAGAGAGTTTTATCTACACAAAATTTGCCCCAAATAAACTATTATAAAAGTGTTACAGATAAAGATGCCCGATATTTTAGAGTTAAATTTATCAAACCAGAGATGGGTAAAACCCTGTCACCATTTGCTATATAACCTTTAGTAACTCCAAAAAGTGATACTATTTATACACTTACCTTATGTTTTTAAATTTAAATTTTATTCGAGGTGGGCCGACCTGGGGACGGTACCGCACCGATTAGGGAAGTGAAGAAAATGGGAAAGGAGGATAAAACCCGGAAAACCTCCATGCGCGGCGTATGATAGGCCAGGAACTCCATGGACCGCCTTTGCTATTCGCTATCTCGGTTCGGGGCATTGGCGCGCAAAACCAACACAGTCAAAATCGTCCCCTACCCAAAGTCCATTACCGGGATCGAACTCGGGAGGCAGTGGTAGAGGGTCCATACTCTACCACTGGGGTATCCTCCCTTCATTTACCTTATGTTATCAGATTATTGACTCAAATTTAAGTGATCAAATTCTTTGCCACTTTCCATTAATTCTTCTTAAAACAAATGTCAAAAATTGGTTGCTGTCTCATTCTAATGTTTACCTTCCCTTGTAACCCTTTAACCCTTCTGAAACCATCATGAACCTTCTCCTGTTTTTAATGAGTTGTTTCCTAAAAACAAGTACCATTGTACTCATTATACTTTTTTATTCACTGTTGATTAATCTTCAAACTGGGACGCCCTTGTTCCAAGGCTGAATATTGAGTATGTATATTCCCCTGATTATATGATATAATATACTTTAGATCCAAATTTTGGTTTATTTTTTCAGAATCCCTCCTATGAGTAGATTTTGATATCAGAAATTATAAGAAGCAGAACTTATCAAGTGGACGGAGGTCAAAAGCTTAAAAGAGATCAAATGATTTCTAAGATTAAACTCTTACCTGTGCAATAGTTTGAATCTGCCACATACTACATCATGGTACTCACTACAAGGTCATATCCAATTTGTTAATTTTATGGATCCTCTCCATAAACATGAATTCTAATACCATAGAGGAGCCTAACTAAGAAACAGACCACTGTGCTCTATATCAATCCTCCTAACCCTTCACAGTCAACCCAAACTAAGATTGCATGAAACTACTCCTCCATTTTATAAAATATGATTCTTACTCTTTCACCCCAAGCAATTTAAAATATTAGTCTGATGTAGTTACCTGTTTCCAATTATATAATTGTAAAGAAGCTAAACTCCTTTCCACTCTATTCTACTGACAAACACAGCCAAAATTTATGGAGAGAATAAAAACGATATGTGGTAAGAACTATAGCTAAATAATATCCTTTTTAAATAGTATCAAATATCTTGGAAAATACATTATTAGGTATCTGCAACTTTTAGTACACAGCTCCCAGATAGTTATAGTCTGATACCATGCCTTGATTATGGAAGTATTCCAACAAAACTAGCATAATTTGGATGTTTTGCGCTCCCTGAACAACCATCTGAAGAATAGCTTCCAAGATTTATGGAATGCTAATGATATAAACCACAAATCCAGCTACCAAATTTTAAAGCAAAAAGATGAGTTTATCAGACAGATTAATCACAGCAGAATTGAAATCAGCCACCAAGCCATTACCAAGAGAGAGGTTATTTATTTGTGTGTGCAGAAATGAATCAGTTAAAATTGGAGGCTAGAAGTGATATAAACGCTAATTGAATGGAAGTCCAGCAAGATGAATCATAAGTGAAGCTTAGTGTCAGCAAAACAGCTAAGTAAAGTTAGACTAGGCTGCAGATTAAAGTTCCCAATTAACCACAAAATTACCCAGAATGCCATGGCTATAGCCATTTGAATGACTCTTTTCATTGAGGATCAATAAAAAGATGAGGAAAATGAAAATTCAAAGACATACCAAAGGCCCCCACAAATATAATAAAAGTAGTTGTGAGGGAAACTGCAGGCCTAACTTGGGCAGCCCCAGGTGGGGAAAGGGGCTGAGAGATTGGCAACATCTCAGGTATTAGTAGTTGTGAGCCTTTGGCAGCATTGACAGGGAGAGCAGAAATTTTAGGCAGAAGGGTAGTCTGCATGAAGTGGAAAGCTTGATATACCCAAGTGGTAAATGCTATCAAAGATGCAGACAGGGGTAGTGCTCATGCCCAGGAGGAAACTGTAGGCTGCCAGGAGGTAAGACAAGTTAGGAGAGCCCACTGTAGTAGGTATTTTTAATAGGTAAGGAAGGAAGATGATTTCCAATTTTTTCTTGAAAGGAAGTTTGGTTTATTTTTACCAAACTTATAAATTGACCAACACTGGTCCCACAGTTGGCAAGCCCTTTTTGTACTTTGGGCTTGTTTAATTATATTTTCAACGCTCATTTTAGGGCTAAATGCCTTCTGAAAATGTCACATTAGTTGTTATAGTTCCAGTTTTTATATTTAAAATTAAAATTTCTAGTAAAATTAAGGCTGAATGACTTAGAATTTCAATTTTAAGTCAAATGGCCCAAAAATAGAAATATGTGGAATAGAGGTCCAACTCTCTTCAGATATTGCAATTGATCCAGAAATGGAGTAGATGCCACAAAAACTAGGATTAAAGCTGAGGACAAATTAGGAGGTGGGCCCCCAAACTGCTGTTAATTGATTTGATTGGTTGTAGCCTGGGGTTGGTGGCGGTTGAGTGAGAGGTGAGGCAAGGATTGGCTGTCAAGATGAGATATTTAACTTTTACTTGCTTTGACAGACAAGCCTGACTCAGGGCCATTTCAGAGGAGGGGCACTCTGAGAAGGTGAGGTTGGAGTTGGTGGCGTGGTACTCCTCAGCTGGTGGCAACTTGGGGCCTGATAGGCGTGAGAGTTTGGTGGCCTAGGCCCTGTGTCCCTGCTCCCAAAGTTAAGATATCTCTCAACACATGAGTAAAATCTTCTTGAGGTAATTCTATCTTTAGAGAAGGGCTGAGGTGATGCATGGCAACCTTGCCCCTTTGCTAATAGGGCGCAGACCCAGTGCTCATCCACAATATGAGTAAGGTCTTATCAGAGCGGAGTAGGAGGGCTGAAAATTTCAGTTCCTTTTTTTGAAAAAGCAAAACCTCCTGATCCAGCTATAGGAGCGCTGCTTTAAAACTTACGTTACCCTTTCTTTGGAACTGGGTCTACCCCCCTTAAGAGTGCAAGGCTAAGGTATAGTTCTTGAGGGGCAATAGAAGATCAATTTAATTTATGGCCTGGTTTTCTGAGAGGGTCAGGGTGCCATTAGGTGTGTGAGATGGGATCCTTTCAAAAGGTCCCTACAGTTGCCAAAGTCCTTGATACTTACCCAGAATTTTCATAGTCAGGGTTTCCCTTCCATTAAAGTAGGTACTGGATTCCACGCTGAAACTTTCTTAGAGTCAGAACTTCTTCTATATCTGCTTCCATATCATCATCCACTTGAATTGGTTTAGTGTTGGGTGGCATGGAGCCCTTGAAAGGGGAAAAGAGTGAGGAGTGGTAGACCACATGGACCTTCCAGTGTTCTGACAGGTGGAGGCTGCAGGCGCCTGATGACAGTACCTTATGAACAAGAAAAGGTTAAAACGTTTGAATACTAACTTTCTTGAGGGTACCTTTAGTTGCAGGTTGCGTGAATCCAGAATTACCAGGGAGCTACTGAGAATTCATGTGATGGGTGTTGCATGATATCAGCAAATCACTTATAGTTCTGGATGTCTGTAGTAAGGTGCTTATTGGACAAGCAGCTGTGTTTTGCAGATGTGTGTAGCAAGTTCAGCAGCTTTTAGGACTGGAGGTTTAATGAAAAGGCCTACTGTGAAGGAGGGGTCATATATGAGAATCACTTGGAAATGTGAGAAGCCTGCGGAAGCATGTAAGGAATTGTTTTGTAGGAAAATTGGGCCAAGGGTAGGTCTGATGCCTAGGATTCCATGGTTGCAGTTACATAACAGCAAAGATATTGTTAAAGAGTCTAACTTACCCTCTTGGTTTGGCCATCCAATTAGAGGTGAAATGCTGTTGAGTGGCAGAGTTTGATTTTAAAATGTGAGAGGAGGGCTTCCAAAAACCATGCAGTAAATTAGGACCCCAGTCACTGATAATCTCCTGAGGCACCCCAAATTTGTCAAAGATATATCTTAGAAACAACTTGGCTGTCTCTTCAGCAGTGATGCTTGTATAACAGGGGATAGATAGTGAATACTTGATGAACTAATTGATAACCACCATAATAGCATTGAAGGCTTTTGTGGGAGAAGTTTCACTCTAAAATCTATGTAAACTGAGGTTCATGGGCCAGAGGCCTGCTGTAAAGGGTAAATGAGGCTCTTATTGCCTGACCAATCAGGTTTGGTCCTAGCACAAGTAATGCAAGTGGAAACTTATTTTTTAATATCACAGGAGAGGCCTGGCCAGTTGTAAAATCTCTTCACCCAGTCAGTACATTTTCTGGACCAAAGGTAACCAAAGAGGTGGTTCATGATGTTCTTTCATAGAAGATCCCTGAGTGAAAGGGGTACCTAGATACACCCCCTGAAGTAAATTACCCTATTCTTAAGCGCATAGGGTAACTTAATGGGTGGGCTTAGTGATAAGGAGAGAAAAGCTCAATTCCTTTCAAACAGGAAGTTTATTCAGAAAGGACAAGCTTTATAAGTGGCAGTGAGGGGTCAGGTACAGTGAACAAAATGTTGGAAGTTTCAATTGAGAGGATCATGGCTGGAGGGATAAATGGTGCTTACTCAAGGGGATTCATCTGGGTGTGGGCCAAGGGCTGGGCTTTGAGTCAATATGTATGACATTACATGTAATTCCCATTCACAAACTCATGTCTAAAGGCAAAATCAGAGAGGTCACTGTAGGTTCAAGCTTAGCGGTGAGCTAACTTCTAAAGTTTGTGTTAATAAAGCAGAGACTGTTGGTCTTTGTGTACTGTGACTTCACAGCGGGCCCCATGGAGGAGGTGATGCCAGTGCATGAGGGACCATGTAAATGTGGCCAAATCCTTGTCATAAATAGCCCAAGCCTGTTCAGTAGCCATAGACTTGCAGGAGAATTATGAATCTGAGTGCTTAAGTCCATCGTGCTCCTGAAGGAGAACAGCTCTGACAGCCACTGCAGAGGTGTCACAGACTACAATGAATGGCTCAGAGGTATCTTCATGGCAAAGGATGGTGGATTGACAAAGGTGTCCTTGATGGCCTCAAAGGCTTGCTGGCATGCTGGGACCAGATAAAGGGGATGTTCTTTCCAGTAAGGGGTGCAGAGGTGCTTCAAGCTGAAAAAGTTCAGAAGAAATCTTCTTTAAAAAGGTGACTGTGCCAAGGAAGCACTGCAGCTGCTTATGGGTTGAAGGGGTGGGCCATGAGCATATAGTATCAACTTTGTTTGGGGGGACCAGATAACCCTCTTTGAGCACAATGTTTCTCAGGAAAGTGACCTCTTCCTTGAAGAACTCACATTTGCTAACTTTGACAAAGATCTATGCTCTGTGGATGGCGGACAGGAAAGCTGGGTGGTCTTTCTCATGCTCCTGAGTGGGAGAGAGGTTAATCCATCAATATAAGCAATAACACAAGTAAATTGGAGGTCACCGAGGACATCATCATAGTAACGTTGGTAGATGACTGGAGCATCCTTAGACCAAAAGGTCATAACCCTAAACTAGAATATGCCCCAGCACATGCAGATGGCATGAGCCACTCCTGGCCCTCAGTAACTCGTACTGGTTGAAGGCACTGGATAGGTCCAGTTTGGAGAAAATCCTGGACTTTGCAAAGTCCTTAGCAATTGATTGTTTGATGAGGGAGAGGGTATTGATATGGCACTGTGATGTTGTTAATGTTCCCATAATCTATGCATTAGCAGAGAGAGCCATATGCCTTCTGGATAAAGACCACTGGGGAAGCAACATGATAGAAATTTTTAAGCCCAAGAGTTTTGCTAGCATATTGTCTGACCATTTGTCCAGAACTGCCTCTTCTTCAGTATATGCATATAGGGGACAATTGACCTTCACCAAGTCAACTGATAAGCGAAAGAGCAGGTCATACTCATAGTGTGGAGGTAGCCTAGTGACCAGGGAAGTATAAAATATATCCATATATAGGAGTAGAGAGGCTGGAAGTCAGGGAGGAGGTCCATGGCACATGGCGTGGAGGTCAGGGTAGGTTTGCCCATGAAAACAGGAGCAGACAGGGTATCAAGGAGCTTTAGCTCCCCTGTACTACTTAAGCTATCAAAAAAGATGTATTGAGAGTGAGATTGACATGAGTAATCTATTGATGCCACCATTCTATACCTATGATGACTTGGTATAAGAGCTCAGAAATTACTGAAAAGCGTTCAGTAAAACAATATCCTGTACAGTGAACTGGAGAGGCCATATAGACTGTTAGACAGGCCTGGGATCTGAGGATGCCCCAGGACAGGGGAGCAAGCAATCAAGTCAAATTTCAGAGACTCAGAAAGATCTGGCTAATAAAAATTGCATTCAGTACCTGTGTTGAAATTTTTGGGAGATTGACACTTAACTTCCTCATCTGTAAGAAGTACCAATTTGTAAAATTGGGTACTTGATTCCTTGTTCTAAATAATAGCTCGCTTAAGCTCCCTTTTCAACTTGCACAGGTTTCTTGTATGTGCGTTTTTCAATTTGATAATAAAATATAATGGGCAATAGTAGTATGAAGAGGCTATTATAGTTAATCTGATAGCCAGAATAATGATAAGTCCAAAGCCAACTTGATGCTTGTCCCAATATTGATTTCTTTTTAGATGTATGAACTTTTTCCCTATCCATCTGGTAGAACTTAACCTAGGGTAAGGTTCAGAGGTTCTTCTTCCTTCTCATCACGCAGAGTCCATGGAGATAGCAATAACTAGACTAAGGAGCTTCTGGTCCTTCCTTCTCTAATCTTAAGAGCAAACAGTCTAGTTATAAAAATATCTGATCTGTAAATATCTCTCTACTAAATTATCTGAGCTATTATAAAAATTCAAGTGGATTCTATAGGGAATTCAGTGCGCAACTCTTTTGATGACTCCCCAATTGGGAACGGAAGCCATTGACAATAAATTAACCCTCCAGGGTCGCACCTAAAACGATTTTATATCTCATCAAATGTACTCCTGTCCTCTTCCCTACTCAATTCTGACCTCTTCTGAAGTATAACGAGAATTTGTCCCAACATCTTCACTCAATTTTTATTGAATTCACCCTTATCTGGTAACACCCTTCTTAGGTAATGAGACTCTTACCCATAAATGCAGATAGTTTTCCAGAAAAGGTTAACTCAAAGTTTGCTATTGTGACTGGTGGCATTACTTTCCAGCAACTCAAAAACCAAATAGTTAATTGGCAACTAAAACATAATTTGACTCTTACAAGTTAATTAAGCTATCAATAATTAAATTGACCCTTAACTGCTTGCTTATTATCAGGGATCATCCCCCAATGAAACGCTCATCTATCCAGTAGATTGTAATCTAGCATATTTAATAAGTATTCTCTGGAATATTTCTCTATATAATAGTTATTGTATAGGTAATCAATAACTTCAACATCCACTAGCAGGATGAATCCCCTAGTGATCAGAAGATTAATTGTAATCTATGAAGCTGGGTAATCTGGGAAAAAGTTCCAACACATTTCTCATTTGACCAGATTAATCAGCAATGAAGATTTTTCTGGGGGAATATGCCGCATGGATTCTGACTGAGTCTGCCAGCATGATTTAAATTCAGGGGTGCTTTTAATCCTTTTCCATTCCTTGCTCAATACATATTGGCATAGACTTTTTTTTGTGGGTTTTATTCCATGTCCTCCTTGATGCCACTTCCACAGAGTGCATTTCTCATGGCCACATGCTGTGACAGCCTATTTCAGGTGTTCTTGCTGATAAAAAGGTCTGAAAAACCTGTTTTCCTCTAGGTCAGGGATATACAACTCTCTTCATTTAAAGGAGATTCTCAGGCTGCTTCTCCGATTCCTTATTCCTGTATTCCCCCAGACTGAGCTTTTAACTTAAGTGACTACACTCAGCAAACCAAGTTTCAACCCTTCCTGATCCTGCCAATGTGTATTTCTTCTTTCAGTGCCTGAGAACTACTCATAGTGGACCTATTTTCAACCAGAACTGGTCCTATTGATAACATAAGTGAACATACCATATGCTTTTTAATGATATAAATAAAAATCAGATGTAATGTTTTTTCGCAATTTTATAATTTTATTATTTTTTCTTTATTATTTTTTAATATATATTTTGTATTTTTTCCTTATATTATTTTTTGCAATGTGACTTAACCTATTATTAGGTTCAGAGGTCCATCTTTTTGTTTCTCCTATCTGGTTCAGCAGTTCATTTTTTGAAATTAACCAGTTATTGTGGTTCAGAGGTTTATTTTTAAGACTTAACCACCTATCATGGTTCAGTGGCACCACCTGAGATTTGACCAACACTAGGACTTGACCAATTTTTAGATCTTTTGGTCCTTTGGTAACAATGAACTTATTCCTCCATAAGATCTAATGCTTCTGATAATTTGTATGGACTCAATTCACTACATGACCATATGCAATACATAATCATATAGGCGTCAGTCACCATCTTGGTGATCACTTAAAACGGACTTGACCACAAAGCATCCAGCTTGTTTCTCCATCCAAAACCATGGATGCCACAATAGGCTTCCCTATCCCCCATATGGTATTCCTGTATTGCCAGTCAGTACTTGTTGTCCATTGTCCATTGACTTTGCTTTGATCCTTTTTCTTAAGATCATATTAAATACTTGCAGTTTCAGTTTGATTATCATATTAATCAGTCAAAGTGGTACTGTGACAGATTAAGGCCAGCTAGATCTGCACATTGACCTTGTAAATATTGGTTCAAATTTATGAACAAATTTGGAGGTCAGATTTCAGAAGTCAGACCAATCATGAGAACCACTCATAACAGAAATTGTAGGTAAGAATTTGGGGATTCACAAATGAGGATTGATCTGGCATATCAGACAATCAGTATCTCATATCCTCTGAGTTTTCATTATGTGGGACTTGAGATTGGCATGTGCAAAAGTGTGGTTATTGCTTAAAAGCTTGATTTAGCATTTATTATATTAAACTCTTGAAAAATGCTTTAAAAATAAAAAATGTCAACTGCAAATACAGTTTCATTTTCTCAATCAGAAAAACACAAAATAAAGTTTAAGTATTCTTGCTCAAAAAAGAAGTTTTATTTTTATAAGAAACTTTATTAAAGGATAACCTGAACCATGAGTTCAGCAAGTGAACTAGGCCAGGCTTTGGCTTTGTTTGCGGCACTATCATGGGGACAGGCCTTACTGCTCACTTGCAGAATTGCTGGGACTCTAGTCTGTGAATGCGTTTGAAATTTGGGAAATAGCACATGGGCAAGAGGGTGGTTCTCCGCAGGACTATCAGTCATGTGGTCGGTGATATGGCTGGTGCTGCCCAACTCATTTGTCACATATTGGCAAGAACCTGTGCTTTACATAAAACAAAACTCAAATACCTTTCTCTCTGACTTGTGGGGCTTGAGAAGAAGTGGTAGTTACTAGCAGGGAGGAATGGAACTGACATCTATAAACTGTAATTATGGTAGGATTTTCATTGGCATTTTTGCTACATGAAGTAGGACAATTATGGGGGCAACAACTAAGCAAACCATAGTGGTCCAGACAAAGCCAAAAACACCTACTGGACATGTGGCATTATTAATGGAGGCATTAGATAAACTTCACCAGGTAATGGCATGGATCCAGTTCCAGGCATGGTTGGCTCATGCAACGGGGAAAATCCCCTCTTATGCTCCAATTAACCCAGATGGTGGATGCATTACCTCCAGAATTGGCAGGATGGTTCCAGGAACTCATTGAGGAACAGGAAAGTTTGCCCAATTCTATGGAGGAGTGTGTGGAGATGATTGACTGGGCAGCATGTCTGGATGAAGCAAAAGATGAGGCCTGGTTGGCATTATTATCAGTCAGCCAGGGACATAGCTCTGTAGAGGAGTATGCGTAGGTCTTCCGTCCATTTTTCAAAAGTGGCACAGGTTACAGATTCCCAGTCCTCACAAATGATCCACCAGGGGTTTCAGCCAGATTTTCTAGTGGCTTTTGCAGCAGCAAATGTCCAAGCAACGCTGGGGGAGGAGGTGGCTTTAAAAGTCCAAGTTGAGAAACAATTAGCACTGGCATGGGACCGGTGGGAGGAATCAATGTTGCCTGGGAAGGGACAATCCCCAGTAAGCGGCCATTCCAGTCAAGGGGGTGGCACCCAGCCCCAAGAAATGTGGGAAATGTTCAAGGGGGAGGGCGTCAAGGAAATATGTCAAAGTTTCCATCAGCCAATTTGTAAGTAAAGACTCATCCAAAGATAATTGATTTCTTTGCTTTATTATTGCCTATTTATCCCCATAGTGCTGCATACAGATGGAGGAATGGAAAAGGCAATGGACCTGATAGATACTGGGGTGGAAGAAAATTACGTTGAACTGGCATTGGCACAGCGTTTGAAGCTGCAGGTGCAGAAAGGACCAGTGGTGATTTTTGCCAATGCCTCATGGAGGGTGCCATCGTGGCACATATGCCCTTTGGTGAAGGTACAACATGCCTCATTTAGGTTTGGACGCAGTTTTGTGCGATCAAGAACCTGACCCATCCAGTAGTGTTTAGGATGCGCTGGTGGCATCAGTTCAGACCCCAGATCAATGTACCTACCAGTACCATTACCCTGTACCCCAGGAGTGGCCCACCAATGAAGTGGAGTCTGTTAGTGGGAAACCAGAAGTTAGATGAGCTTCAACCTTGGGGACCATGCAGGAAGAGGTCTTACCTGCAGAATACCAAGATTTTGTGAGGATCTTTGGTCCAAAGAAGGATTCACCATTTTACCCCACTGGGCCATTCACATTCTCTTTCCGGTTTAAGGAAGGATCTGAACTTCCTCATGGTTGTCCAGTCTATCCATTGAATGAACAAGCCAAAGCCACATTGGAGGACCATGTGAGTTCTATGTTAAGCAAAGGTTTGAATGAGCCTTCAAAATAAGCTGTGGTATCTCCGGTGTTGCTAGTGCCTAAGGCAAGTGGAGAGTTATGGCCATGCGTGGATTATCAGAGGTTAAATGAGGTCACAGAACTGGAACCTTACCCAATGCCACTAATGGAGGATATCTTGCCGATGGTCACAGGATGCAACACTTTCACCAAGCTCAATTTGGAAAGATGCTTTCAACCAGGTACCTGTAAGGCCGGAGCACCAAAGATACATTTGCGTTCAAGTGCCACCTTAGGATGTTCCAATACTGAGTCATGCCAGTTGGGCTGCAAAATGCCCCAGCAGTATTTCAATAAATGATTGTCCAAGTACTCTATCAGTTGATTGGCTTGTGTTGTATTGCTTATATGGATGACATCCTGGTGTTCTCACGTTCCAAGGAGGCTCATGTACAGGATGTGCGGGGGGTCCTGAAGGCATTGGATGAGGCAGGATTATGGCTGAAGCCTTCAAAATGTGAGTTTAACTGGGAGTTGATCAAGTTTCTAGAAAATGTGATATTTGGGAAAATCCTGGGGGTATGTCCCAACAAGATCCAGGCAGTGCGCGCATGGAAGGCTCCAACTGATCAGACAGGGGTGAGAAGTTTCCTGGGGATGGTAAATTTCCTCAGGCGGTTCATCAAAAATCTATTGAAATTACCCTTGCCTCTTACATGACTGATGCAGAAAGTACCATTTGTATGGGGGGAAGAAGAGGAGCGGGAATTCAACTTGCTGAAAGAGAATCTCATTCTAGCGCCAATCCTTGCCCACCCAGATGCAGGAAAACCTTACGTGGTGGAAACAGATGCTTAAACTTCTCATTAGGAGTGGTACTCCTACAGAAGGGGAAAGATGGGTTGGAGCACACAGTGTGTTATTTTAGTCAGAAAATGATCTCTGTGGAAACAAATTACCCAATATATGACAAGGAGCTACTGGCAGTGGTTGCGGTGCTTCAGGAGTGGCAGCACCACTTGTTGTACACCTGTCACCCCTTCATAGTATGCATGGACCATCAAGCAATGGAATATTACCAAGAGCCCATGAAAATGAATTAGCGCCAAGCCCATTGGCACATGGAGCTGACTCATTATGATTTCTGAGTGGAATACTGTCCAGGAGCCATTAACATCATAGCTGATTGGTTGAGCCAGGATGCGGGGATAGCATATGAGAAGGCTGAGTTGGAGAAGTACAACACAGCAACCATGCTCCGGGAAGACCAATTGACCATGATGGTGAGTGAAGAGGATGAACTGGAAAGGGAGATCTGAAGAAAGCAAAGGAGGTCTTTATTTGGGCAACGGTTATAGGTGGAAACAGAAGAGGGCCAGCGGCACAGCTTGCATTGTACATACAGAAGAAAAAATGGAATAATATGTCATGACTCACAGAAATGGGTTCCAAACCCATCACTGCAGTGGGAAGTGCTGCAGGCATCGCATGACCACCCACTGGCAGGACATCCAGGGGTCACAAAGATGATCAAATTGGTGTGCCAGAAGTATTCCTGGGTCAGTCTACAAAAAGACATAAAAAATATGTGGCAGAGTGCTTGATTTGCAAATGCTCAAAGCCCTCACAGAAGCAACCCACAGGTAAGTTAGTCTCACTACAGATTCCAAATCAGCCATGGGGGTCAGTCAGCGTGGATTTCCTTATAGGTTTACCTAAGATCCAGGGGAAGGATGTGATAATGGTTGTCATCGATTTGTTAGCAAAATATGCCAAGCTTTTCCCATATACTTCAAAATTCTTAGCCAAGGACACCACAAGGGTTTTTATCAATGAGATATTTGCCTGTCATGGCCTACTGGCAGAGATCATTTCAGATTGCAGTCCCCAATTTATATCGAGATTCTATTCTAGCTGCTCAGTAACTTAAATATTCACCCATGTAGGGCCTTAGCATACCATCCCCAATCTGATGGGCAAATAGAAAGGGTAAACCAAATACTGGAGCAATTTTTCCAATGCTGTCTCTGACCAGCAGGATGATTGAGGAACATGGATTTGACTCACTCAGTTTGCTTACAATAACCACCACTAATAGTCAACTGGAATCTAACCATTCTTTGCTAATCATGGATCCAATCCAGCGTTGGATGGGGGATCAAAAGGAGGAGTATGCCAGGGTGCGGATGGATTAACCTGAAGAATGGATGAGATCAGAAGGAAATTGCAAACCAACCTGGAGTGGGCCACAGCGTGGCAAAAATGATATGTGGATTGACAAAGAGTGCCAGACCCATCATTTGCTCCAGGAGATTGGGCACTGGAGGCAGCAAAGAACTATGCCATACCAGTGAAGAGCCAGAAATTCAAAAAAGTTTTTTACCCCATATAGGGTGATCTGGGTTATTAACAAGATAGAATTTGAATTGGACATCCTGGAAGGGTCAAAAGCCCATCCAGCTATCAATGGGTCTCAGCTTTGAGGATTCTGAGGGCAAGGACCAGAGCGGCCTAGGCCACTGAACCCATGAGAGGAGAACAACCAGGAATATGAGGTTGAGAAGATTCTGAAGGAGCATTGGGTCAGGGGTCGCCAGCAATTTCTGGTAAAATGGAAGGGATACCCAATGGAGGAAGAGACCTGGAAAACACCTGAGGAGTGTTCCTGCTGCCCCAAGAAGATCCAGGAGTTTTTGGATTCACAAGGTGGTGATGTGACGGATTGGGGCCAGCTGGATCCACACATCAACCTCATAAATATTGGTTCAAATTCATGCACATATTCAGAGGTCAGATTTCAGAAGTCAGACCAATCATGAGAACCACTCATAACGGAAATTGTAGGTAAGAATTTGGGGATTCACAAATGAGGATTGATCCAGCATATTGAACAACCAGTATCTCGAATCCTCCAAGTTTTCATTATGTGGGACTCAAGATTGGCATGTGCAAAACTGTGGTTATCGCTCAAAAGCTTAATTTAGAGTTTAATATATTAAACTTGTGAAAAGTGCTTTAAAAATGAGAAAACGGCAACTAAAAACAGTTTTGTTTTCTCAGTTGGAAAAACACAAATAAAGTTTAAGTTTGCTTTCTCAAAAAAAGTTTTTTTATAAGAAATTTATTCAAGGATAACCCAAACCATGAGCTCAGCAAGTGAGCTGGGCCAAGCTTTGCCTTGTTTGCAGCACTATTTTGGGGCAGGCCTTACTGCTCGCTTGCAGCATCACTGGTACTCTAGTCTGCAAATGTGGTGGAAATTCAGGAAATGGCGCACGGGCAAGAGGGTGGTTCTCTGCAGGACTATCAGTCATGTGGTCGGTGACATGGCTGGTGCTTCCCAACTCATTTGTCACGTATTGGCAAGAGCCTGTGCGTTACAAGTATTGATTGGCACTCATCCCTACTTCTGGCTTTACTGCAGAATAAGTTGGTGAAAGGCTTCCCTTCTCCCAAAAATAATTTTAATGACATTTTTCCTGTTGCCATGTGAAGACTTATATTATAGGCAAAGGTAACAGAACTCAGGTAAGTTCCCCAAGTGGATTTTTTCCCTACGTTTAATTTTCTCAGCAAACACATTTAACGTTCTGATAACTCTTTCCACCATTCCATAAATTTCTGATCATTATGGAATTAATACTAATCCTCTGATTCCCATAAAACTATTGAGCCTTGGGATAATGTAAAAGGTTAAGTTGGTTCCATTATCATTCAAGATCGCTTGATGGCATCTGTGCCTGTATACCTCTTGATCCAAAATAAACTTCGTTGTTCTCACAACATCCACTTTGCTCAGGGATTTGGTTTTAACCCATCTAGTCAGCTAGTTAATAGCCACTATGTTAAATTTCGCGCCTGCTGTTCTGATACTCAGGGGTCCCATCACATCTATTGACACAGTGTGCCATACAAATACAGGGTGAACTAGCTTGTATCCTGTTACATTCTTATGAGGCTTGTGGAGTTGGCATTCCACGCAATAGGTCAGGTATTCAGCGACATCATAATTGATTAATTCCCAGTAGTAGTAATGGAAAATATGGTCCATGGTATTCCTTAGGCCACCATGGCTGACAACTTTGTGTGCAGATCAGATTATTTCCACTCATTCTGACTCTTTGGGAATAAAAATTGTTTTCTTTTAATCATCTTGAATAGTTGTTCATTTCTCATCTCAGTGTTATTAATCATTTTCTTAAAAACACCTTGAATTTCTCAGGGTTTGTCCCTGACATTGCTCAAAATCATCTTTTGAAATAATTCATCCACTTGAAGATGAACAATCTAGACGTCAGGCAATCTTGATAGCCTTTAAGCGTTTTATGCGCTGCTCCACCCTGATATAATATCTTGAAATCATAGGCTTGTAATTTTTAAAGCCCAGCGGCCAGTCGCCCCTCTGGTTCCTTTAGATTATGAAGCCAACGCAAGGATGATTGGTATATCACTACTTTAAATTGAGTTCCAAGGATATACTTTTAGAATTGCTTGCACGCATAGATTACTATGAAGCAATCATTTTCTGTCATGGGATAATATCTCTCCGCTGTCACAAGTGTTTAGCTCGCATAGGCCGCAGGATGTTCGTCCCTATCTTCATCCACTTGGCTCAAAATGGCTCCAATTGCCATCAAAAGATGCACTGGTTTGGATGATGAATTTCTGATTGAAATCTGGTTACTACAAGACAGGAATGGTCATTAGATATCAGCTCAAAGTTATATGACTCTTGGGCTTCTTTGTTAACAAGAATCCTTTTTTGAATTTTTAAATTTATTGTGGGGAAGGCCGACCATGGGACGGACACTTCCGAATATGACTCAGATGAGACAAAACTTAGTATCAGGGGAGGCACCCCAGAGAAGCGATGCTATCTCTTGTTGCCAGCGGGAACGCCACTTATGGGAAGGGGAGGGAACGTGTGTAGGGGACGTAGCCACTATTGAGCACGTGTGGAGGAAGGGGTCTGATTTGATGAACCAGACTGGGAACCAGGAGGAGACCAGCTGTTGGCAACGCGGTGGGAGATATCCAAACATCCACACTTGAAAGTGATCCACCAAATGAGACGGGAATCTGTGGACAGCTTCAGGGAGGGTGGGGATGGATCCAGCGATGGCATCCAAGACAATCGTGTGGATAGTCCACATGGCGATTGCAACCACCAGAGCACAGAGGGAGGGTGGAAGGGGGAGGCCATTGATGAAGCAAACATATCTCTTGACAGACTGAAGGGATGTGTTTGATCCTGGCCTAGCAGACGTTGGACTTCGCGCCATATTACTTTAGAGGTGGGGCACTTCTACAGGCGGTGAAACAGCATTCCATACTGGCTACACACGACACAGGATGAGTGTAAAGCATTAGAGCGCTCAGCTGTACGATACACCCGCCTCAGGCAGTGCCACACAGGGGAGCGGACTTGAGGCTGCAACAGAGGATGGTGTGCATATTTCCAGATAGTCTTTTGGGTCTCAGTGGAATAAGGGATGTCCATCATGTCCAGGTAGTCCACCCTGGATAGGACTTGGGGTCGAATGGGGATCACGCCATCATGGATGGGTAGCCCCTGTACCTCTTGTGTGAACTGAGGAGAGGGGCGGCCTCTTCGGGTTGTATGTCCACTAATACAAATTCTCCACTCCGCGCTTCGCATGGAGAGTAGGATTCGTTTGTAGTGGGTTTTGGTCCCGTGAGGACCTGTGGCTGATGTGTGTGATGCGAGGTATTTCATCAGGGAGTGGGGTTTGATGGATTGTTGAGGCCCAAGGCTTGGGAGAAGTTGGAGCGGGCCGCGCGGGACCAGTATTGGGATGGGAGTGTAGGAGCAGTGACGGCCGCAATCCAGGTGCCCAGGATCTTGGCGGCATGGGCTTTGAAGTCAAGTAGGCCCATGCCATTATGATGATGAGGGCCAAACATGACCTCTAGCCGTACTGGTGGAGGGCGGCCTGACCAAAGCCAACCTTGTAGCAAAGCATACAGGGATTTGAAGAAGCTTGGGGAGAAGGGGATGGCGTGGGCTCCAAACCAGACTTTGGATAGGAGCATAGAGTTGGCAAGAACAACCCTGCCAGTGAGGGTAGTAGGGTGGGCTCTGAGAGAGGCGATTCGCTTCATCACGCTGTCCAGTATATGGCACTTTATTACTGCTGACGCGTATCCACCTGCCTCCAACCACACACCCAGATGGCGTACCGGTCCTATGGTAGGTCGTGGAACAAAGGGGAGCACCAGTGGAGCGGTGTGTTTTGAGTTAGTAAGGCGTGGACGTGGGTGAGCAGATGGGCCAGGTTGAGAACTACTTGCTGGGGACCAGCAGTTCTGAAACCGACCAAGGAGGATGATTTTGGTTTTGGAGGCGTTCAGTGCCGCGTTGCTTACCCAGGAATATTCCTGGATGAGGGCTTCAAGCGCGCGTGCATCTTTGTTATTAGACACCCCCACCACGCAATCATCTGCAAATGCCATCATCTTGACTGGGGTTTGGCCTGGCACATGGACCCCAGTGAGTTGGGCATTTACATTTCGCAGTAGTGGGTCAAGGCTGAAGTTGTATAAAAGTGGGCTCAGGGGGTCCCCTTGTCACAGGCCCCTTTGAGGACGGACTACTTCCGTTAGGAAACCTGGGCCGCGCACTGCCATTGTTGCAGATTCCATGAGCAGTATCACCCAGTTAATGAAGCGGGGAGGTAGGCGGAATTGTTGGAGGCAGGCCCTAAGGTATTCCCAGTTTACTCTATCATAGGCCTTTTGTTGGTCCAAGAATACAAGTGCCCCAGAGGCTGTGGACTGACACACATTAGCCACAGAGTGCACGTTATCCCAAATCGACCTTCTGGGGATGGTACCAAATTGTTCTGGGGAGCTGGTGGCAGATGCTACAGTCCCTAAACGGTTAGCCATGATTTTTGTTAAAATTTTGGTGTCTGTGTTTGTTAGAGAAATGGGGCGCCAGTTGGCTAAGTCTAGCCTATCCCCTTTCTTGAAGAGTGTGACCATAAAGGCCTCATGTCCTCCTGGTAGGAGGCGCATTTCCAACAGGCTTTGGTTGAGTGAGGCTAGCAGCAATGGGGATATATATTTAAAATATTTTTTGTAGAACTCATATGGAATGCCATCTGGGCCTGGGCATTTTTGGTTTGGCGCACCACGAATGGTAGTCCATGATTCATTTAGAGTAATTAAATTTATTATTTCTGGGTATCAGAAAATGGTGCGGATATGAGCTCTGTTGAGAAATTCCGCCATTTCGCTGGCTGAAATGGTTCAGCTTGGTATAACTTGGAGTAATATCTTTGCATTTCGATTGCCACTTTGGCCAGTGTGTCCACAATAGAATTATCTGATCTTCGCACCTGTGTGCAGGCCACGCTCTGGCATGGTGCAAAATTTTTTGAAGAAGTATGCGGTGCACTTGTCACCTTTAGTGATGCGTGTGGCCCTGTATTGGACACAAACCCGATGTTTGTGTTGCCTTTCAAGTGCGTTGAGGTGGGCGGCTGCCTCTGCCCACTTCTGGCCCCATGCAGGGCTATATCCTGAGGCTGGAATGTTGGACTCCAAGTGGGCCAATTCTGCCAGTGCGCGCGATATAACTGCCAATGTGGCTTGTGAGCGTCTGGATGAGAGATGGTGATAGTGGCGGATGGTGTCTTCTTTGAAAGTTGCCCATGTGGAAATGGGGTCTGCACAAAACGGTGCAACAAACAATTTTGCCAAAGTTGCCTCTTCCACCCACGTGGAAAATCCTGGTGACGCGAGCTCTGGGGGGCGGATTTTGCACCAATGTGGGGCCTTTGCAACTGTGACAGGTAAGTGGTATGTTATTGAGACCAGTCGGTGGTTGGAAAATTCCATTTTTGTTGTTTTGAAGTGGGAGATGTGAGGTTGGAATTTCGCCAGTGCTAGAAAAAGGTCGATGCGGGTCATGGACCTTAATTGGCCATTGTGGATGTGGGGACGTGTCATATTTTTGAGCAGTGGGGCATGTCGCAGCAGCGCATCCATTAACCCAAGGGTGGCTTTTAGAACGCGTAGTTCTATGTGACCCTGTGGGGCGTGGGGTGAGGGTGGCCACCAGTCCGTTGGTGAGGTTAGCCAACAGTTCATGTCACCAATTAGGAAAGAATTGGGGGGTAGCGGGAGGGATTTGACCAATGAGAAAAATTCCTGACGCTCTTGTGCACCGTTTGGGGCATAAATGTTGACAATTATGTATGCAACATTGGCCCATGAGAAGGTGACAACGAGCACTCGGCCATTTAGGAATGTTTCTGAAGATGTAAATTTGAAAAAAATTGTTTTTCTGAATTAGCACCCCACAGTGCTTCAACCAAAAGGATAGGGATGGTAGGAGCATTGTTTTCCAAGCTTCCTTGGAACCTTGTGGACAGTGGGACTCCTGGATGGCCAGGATATCCATGGGTAAATTGTTTTGTAAAAAACTCAGTTTCCTAGCCCAGGACGGGGAGGCCTTGAGTCCGGCGATATTCAACATCCCTAGAGTGAAGGTTTCCCCCATCGCACCTTAGGTGTGAGGGGGTGGGCCCCCGGGCCCACCAGCCTCTTCCAGGTCCCCACGGGCTTTCACAGCAGCGCGGGTATTAGCAGCAACACTATCAGGGTTTTTGTTAATTTTTGCGGAAAGAGTTGCATTGGCTTTGGCCTTCACTTTTTGTTTTCCCAACGTCGCATGAATTTTTTGCAGTGCGGATAAGTTTGGTGCACCGTTGAGTGGGGCAAAAAAAATTTTTTTGGTTGGGATAGGTCCCAAGTCAGTTTTGACCGGGGCTTGGGTGCAGCGATTGGGTGAGATTGAATCTCCCATCAGATCCTCAGATTGAGTGGCCCATTTGGCATGGGCCTCCCAATCTGATTGGGTGATGGATTCCTGAGTTGCTTCCACCGCGAAGGTCTCCATGTCCTCCTGGCGTTGTGAGTGTGGGATGGTGGTGGTGGCCTTGGCCGCTTCCTTGGCCGCGGTCCTATGGGCCTGCTTGGCCTTCTTCTGCTCCTGCGGGGAGATGGGCTTTACCAATAGGTAGCAGCCTTGTGCTCCCCGCGGGAAAGCCTCCTTGGTGCTTGCGGTTGGTTCATAGTGCGCCTCTCCGCTGGCCATGGCCGCTGAGGGGTGCTCTTGGAATGTGACGCCCTCTTTGATGGGGCATGCGTGCGCCTTATGGCCAAATGCGTCACAGTGGGTGCAAATGGGGGGCGCGCTGTCCATGGTTACCTGGAATGGGTGGGTGGTGTGCCCTGCGATGTCAATAAAGGTGGAGTGCAGGATCTGGGTTAGGTCCTTCACGATCTCCTTGTTTGGGGTCAGAACTGTGATGGCTTTGCCAGTGCACAAGTGTGGCATCAGCATGAAACATTGCATTTTGAAAGATTGTATTTTGCCATATATGGCGAGACTATCTTTCAGGTGTTGCTCCAAAATGTCACGTTTTACCGTAGTAGGCAAAAAGTCAAACGTGAGGAAAATTTGGTTTGATTTTGTCCATCTGTTGCGTTTAGTTTTGACGACCCATTGCCCTTCAGGGAGGTTGATCACTATGTGCACCGCTGCAGCCTCATCTGCTGCTATCTTGTTTTCAAAACCTAGGTCCAGCCAACTGCGTGACATGGAGTGAGGTGCAACATACACCGCGGTCAGGAAAATTTTGTGTACATCTTCACAAAATTTTTCCCATAGGGCCGTTTTTTGGATGTCCAGATACACACAGACTCTGAATTCCACCGGCAAAAGTGGCTGGGAATGTGGCGTGTTGATGTACTGGTTGCATTGTGCTTGCCATGCGAGTATCTCTGGGGAAATTGTGACCACCGGTTTTTTTTAGATTTTTTTCTATTCCGCTGGATTCTCCGGGACATTTTCAAACTTTAGAGGCCCTGGGCCTTCCGCCTGCTCCTCTTGCCTTGCTTGCCCAACTGCTCCCAGACATGGGCGCAGACTAATCCCCCTCTATGAGATTATCAAACTAGATTTAGTCTTGAATTGAATGGGTTGCAAAAGTGTTTGCAACGAGAAAGAAAAGTTCACAAGAATCCTTTTTGATCTTTTAATAAGTGGAATAAAGGCTCTGCAATTTTTGCAAAATCTTTTATAAAATTGGCAAAAGTAACCAACCAACCCAAGAAATACTTGTATATCTAAATGCTCTTTGGGATCAACATCTGTTTGATTGACATAATCTTATGTTGCTGGGGTTGCAACTTTCTGGAGTTGATAACAAACCCCAAGTACTCAAGCTACTTCTTGAATAAATGGCTTTTCTTTGGCTTGATCCTTAAGTTTGTCATCACCAGGTGCTTGACTACTTCTTGTAAGTGCTCCAAATGGTCCGTGAATATCCTGATGAACTGTTAGGTGCATGTCTGTAACGCTCCAGTTCTAGTAGAGGTGGTTGGTGTGGGCCAACCCATTACCAAGGAACACTTTGCTAAGGAAAGGGTAAACAAACCACACTAAAATTACAGTGCACATAGAGCCCCAAGCAAGGAGGGCATACATTTGACTAATTTGGACCTGATTGAGGTTAGCAAACAAAGCTAAAAAAGTGCACATAAATTACTAAAAAAATGGGACTTTTAATAAACTAGATTACCAACATGAAAAGTTGGTCTTAAGAAATAAATAATTAAACAATGGGGGGGGAGTTGTTGATCTGTGGGGCTGATGCTAAGCCCAAACAAACTAATAAATGCACAAGACCATCTGACATGGTACTTTAGATCAAGAAAGTCTGAACTCAAGTGATTAATTGTAACTGGATCCTACCCAACTTAGTATTTTTGTATATTGGAACAGGTTTTGAAATTCCATTCTCCAAGCAATCAAATTGAACTGTATTTTTTTGTAATATAGATGGTGCGTTTTAAGGCCCTGACTGTAGCGCTGGGCGGAGCATCATGCACATCCTGTCATGGCTCCATGACATAATTAGGGCACAGATTGCAAGGATAAATCTGGACGTCAGGAGGCCAAAAAAGTTAAGTTGGCAGGCCTCCATTACCTTAAACATACCATGGACCAATTCTGGATATACGCAAAATATGACAAGGTCAGTCCTGGAAATGTTTGTGATGCTTGGCCTAGCGTTACAGCCATGGCGTTAAAATGCACCAATTATGTTTTTAACCCAACAGTTTGTTGCAGCTGCTGGAGGAACAGGAATTTTGAAACCTGGTACATATGAATACTAAATCTGGATAAGTCCAGTTACAATCTATAACTCAGGTTCAGTCAATCTAAAGTTACAGGACCCTGACCAATGGTAGTGTGCGCTTACTGGGTCACTTAGGCTTAGTACCACTATCACTAATTGATGACTTGCCCCCTATTGCTTACATAGGTTTTCATGAGACCAATTTTTTCATTGGTCAACTTTCTTAATAAAAATTCCCCATTAGTTTACATTTTTTAGATATGGTTCCTTGGGTAAACCTGTGCTTGGACCTCCTTTGGAGGACTTTAACAACGTGGTCACTTTATTTTAACAAATCATCTACCATATCAGGTGCACCACTGGGCCGCCCTGGTCCTCTCCAGATTGAGGCACTCAAGCTCCCCAGCACATATCTCCACTTGATTATGGAAACCCCTTTGGGATCCAACCAAGTTTTGTTATTTATTGGCTACCTAATCCTATATACTGCGTTGTACACCCTTGCCCTAGGTCCCTTTTGCTCCGTCACCATCCTCAGGGCCCTGTTTTTAATCTTACTAATGACTAGTTCCTTAGCGATCTAACTGTGCATCCTATAACACCTCTCTGGGAACGAATGAGTTACAAACACTCTCTTGACATTAATTGACCAACCATTTTATTTTACATGCATCAAATTTTATCTATGTGGGGCTTTCTTTATGTGTAAATTGGGTGCGCTGGCTGTTTGTCACGGTTCCTATAGTTCTCACCACAGTTTTTTCATTTGGTTTTGTTTTGGAGTGTCTCAGCGTTTATCTTGCAACTACCAACTGGAAAATGGCACCTTTCCTGCTTGTACCTGGTGGACTCAGACCCTTTGTGATCCTGTTGTCATGGTTCACCAACTTTCCCCAAAGTTTATTTATAAAATTTAATAGACTTTTGTTTTCCTCTTATCAGAATCTTCTTTTGGTAATGACAAACTGTCTGGTTCTTCTCCACCCTCGTGGTGGATGGTTTTGCTATATTGGTTGTCTCTAGAGGCCGCACACTGTGTTTTCACGTTGTTCCATGCACAGCTGCTTTTGTAGAAATGAAAGGAGGGTTTGGACCGTGTCCTGAAGTAGCGTTGTCCTGACATGTCTTCCATCCACACCTTCTATGAGTTCTTTTCTCTGATTCAAACTGGAAGCCTGGTAAAACTATATTTGAATGAATTTTGTGATAAAGCTCAGGCCCTACCTTCTCCCAACGTTTTCAAAACGTCATTTCTCAATTCCACCTTGGACCTCCCCACAATAAACTCCACAATTTGGCAAACACCCCTTCAAACTTTGACCAACAGATTGAAGCTCTTTGGGGTGGTTTCCCTGCCCCAACCCAGAAAGGTTCAGGTAATTTTGCCATCATGGTTTTGACTGGGGCGGCCCCTATACAGTGGGCCCAAAAACTCATGCAAGCCTCTTAAAAAGAGGAATTTTATCCTTACATTCCTTCAAACTCCGTCAAATTTGAAGGCAAGCAGGGGTCTAGCCCAAAATTTTAGTCAAATGTTTCAGTTGATTCCACTGTGATGATGTTATCCACGGCAGCCCCTATAAATCTGGCATCTGCAACTAGTGTTTTTCTCTTGAACAGGGAAGAGCTCTCCACTAAATTCCTCCCCATTTGGCAGAATTTTAGGGTCTGGGAGATTATAGCTGAAAATTTAACAAAAATATAACAAAAACGATTTTTCTTTGCACTGCTTTCCTGTGGTGCAGAACAAAGCATCAATGAAGTGCTTAGAGGTGATGGCCCTGGATAACGGGGCACAACTGGCTATCAAATTGGATATAAGGTCATTGAAGCCCAAAAACGCGTTTTATGATGAGAATGACATACAAAAAATGAGCTGATTATCAGCTTTTGCAGCTTTGACGAGACCCTAGTTCAGTATATCAGATTACACCTGAGAGCCCCAACTTGACTCTTACCATGATCCACAGAACACAGGCGGTGCAAAAGGAGCTTCTTTTAAAATATAAAAATGTTTATACAACTGCTGAAGATATGGTGGGATATGTGGCCTCAGTAGTAAGAGTGGCCAGTTATCCCTTTCCATTCTATGATGTGAAAGCATACCCTGGAGGCATTTTAATGCTTAATGAAGAGTTTTATAGTGAGGTTTTGGCATTTTCTGCATTGAATAAAGACTACTCTGGATATTTTTTGTTGACTGCTACCCTTTCATCCCCTTTAGGAAGAATCAGCACAACTATTTTGGTGGATACAGGAGCCTCTTAGAATCTTATTGACCAAGACCTGGCCGACTAACTTGAGTTTAATTACTTTTTTAGGTCATGGTCAGGGGAGGGGCTTTCTAAGGTATTCCGACGCTGAAGATTCTTGGGTTAGTGGATTAACAAGTTGGCAAATATCATTTGGCTGACCAGTTCCAAGCAATCAAAAGCCTTCTGTCCCCATTATTTTAGGAGTAGAGTGGTGGCGAAAGTTTGATGCCAGAACCAACTTGAAGGACAATACCTATCCTTAACTTTAAATAATGGTTATAAATTAGTTGTCCCCTTTCCTGAGGCTAATTCTCAGGGTGATTTTCCCCAATGGCCCAAGGTTCATACACTCAGTCTTGCTCAGTTGCTGAAGCCCACTTGGAGGTACCCTTACCTTCCTATTTGGAAGGGCTAAAATCTTCGTTTGATGCGGCTTCAGACAATGTACTACCAGCCCATTCAGAGTTTGATCAAGAGTTCAAGCTCACTGTTGATCTGAAGCAAATATTTTCTCCCATTTACCCTTTGAATGTACGGGATGATGCGGCATTAGATGTGTAGGTTAAGGGGCAGTTAGCCAAAGGCGCGATTTTTCAGCGTACCACCCCAGTATGCTCCCCCCTTCTCTTTGTGAATAAAGCCAATGGTACTTTATGCGCATGCATAGATTATGAGAACCTAAAAAATGTCACAGTACCAGGTTTACATCCCATCCCTTTGGACTCTCAGATTTCTCGCTATGTAGAGAAGGCCTTAGTCTCCTCCAATCTGGATTGCTTAAATGCGTTCAATCAGGTTTGGATAAAGAAGGTCCAGGAGTGGCTCACCACATTCTGAACCTGAAAAAGGAATTTTTAATTTTAGGTTATGCCCTTTGGGCTTAAAAATGCACCTGCTATCTTCCAACGTCACATAGATTCAGCCTTGGGGACCTGCTGGGTGTGTGCGTGGTGGCCTGAACGGATGATACTCTGGTGTTTTCCCCTGACTATGAGTCCCATGCAGTACACCTTCAACAAGTGATGGAGAGGTTAAAGACAGCTAACCTTACGCTAAAATCAGTAAGTGTATATTCTTCAAGTCCCAGGTCACCTTTCTGGGCAACGTCATGTTTGACCAAGGCCACATGATAATTCCATACAAGGAGAAGGCAATTTGCAAGTGGCCCATCATCACTTTGGTCAAGTGATTGAGGAGGTTTTAGGTATGTGTACGTTACTTAAGAAATTCATGCCCAATCTTTATGAGGTAGTGGCTTGCCTATATAATCGAGCGGAGCTAAAGTGCTCCAGTGGTCCTAACTTTGCAGGATGCCTTCCAAGCTTTAAAGTGCACCAAGCTGTCCGCATCCTTTCTTTGCTATGTAGACTCAAGAAAGAGTTCATTGTGGTTACTAATACTTTTCAACTTTGCCATAGCAGCTGCCTTATTACAAGTAGGCGAAGAGGGAATAGAGAATACAGTGGGATGCTTTTCAAGAAAATTTCTCTTTCAGAGTTAAACTAAGCTATATGATAAAGAGTTATTAGCAGTGGCTGAGGCGCTGACTTATTGGCGTCATCACTTACAAGGCTCATCCCAACCCTTTCATGTACGTACAGATAACCATGCCTTGTTGTACTTTTGCGCACCTCATGCCTTGACCTCATTGCAGACCCTCTGGCATAAGACCCTGGCCCAATTTGCATTTTCTTATAAATTTACAAATGGCAAGGAGAATGGTTTGTCAGATGCATTGAGGCAAAACCCTTCACTAGATCTCATTAATAAGGAGGAAGAGATACACGACACCCACTTGGTAATTCCACTGGAAAAGAATGTATCTCAACTTTCCTCTCCCTTGACCCATGTGCTAACGCTTGATCTTCTGGAAAACGTGGATGAATATGGTATGTTCATCAAGGTAGTCCTTTCACAGCCTTTGTCAGCTGAGTCACTATGATCCTTGCCAAGTTCAAGTTAAATCAGGAGGACATTATTAGAGGTTACCATGTAAAGGATGAGACAGTGTGGTCCCAGGGGCTCCTATGGATTCCTGCTGGGCCACTTTACTTAGAAACCATCTGGGACCTTCATGACAGAATCGCCGTTGGACATCCTGTGAAAGCAAAGACCCTGTAGCTAATTCGACGCACATACAATTGGAAGTGTTACCCATGTAGGTGGCCAGGTATTGTAAGCATGCCTAGTCTGAAATCAAATAAAATTGAATCTCCAGCCCCTTGTGGGGTTGTTGGTACCAGTTCAAAAGGAAGAAGGGCTTTGGACTTCTTTAACAATGGATTTTATTGAAATTACATGTATCTGATGGCTACAATGCATCATGGTAGTGGTGGACCAATCACAAAGTTTGCTCACTTTATTCCTGCAGAACCACGGTCACCATGTCTGAGATGGCTGGACTCTTTGTCTCACATATGTTTGCTCTTCATGCAATACCCCAAGAAATAATTAGCGATCTGGGGCCCCAGTTTTCCTCTACCTTTTGGGAAGAGTTGTGTAGGACTCTTATGATTCTCCCATGCCGTTTAACTGCCTATTACCCCCAATAAGATGAGCAGACTGAATGAGTGAAACAGAGCTTAAGACAATTTTTGCGGTGTTACACTGCTATGGATCATTCATATCAGGTTTCCCATCTCTCTAAGGCCCAATTCAGATATAAAAACTCCCAACATACGTCTATTTATTATTCCCCCTTTTTTGCAACTATGGCTACAACCCCGCCTTCAACATGGATCCCAATCGTGGATCCAAGGTGGAAGCTGTGGTGGACTTTGCAAAAACAACTAAGAAAGTACATCAAGGGGTGAACACCAATTTGGATGAGGCCATGCAAGATTACAAGGAAAACGCTGATGGTAAGAGACAAGTTGGTCCAGCATACAAGGAAGGAGATCTTGTGATGCTGGACCCTAAAAACATCTAATCAAGCAACTATGCAAAAAAACTGGGACCAAAGAGGATTGGGCCTTAATGCATTGTCAGAAAGGTGGGTCACGCCTCATACCATTTGTATCCTTCCTTGTCCTGAATCTTTTCAGTCTTCCACAAAATAAACTTAATTTATTTGTGGGCCACCCACCAGAGACTCCATAGGCTTATCTCATGGATGTGCGACAGGGTGGGAAGTGGAGGAGATTGTAGCCTCAGGACCAAGTAAGAAGAAGGCTTGAGTACCTTGTATCCTAAAAGGAATTTAAACAGCAGAGAACAGTTGGGTACCAACTCATGACTGCACCCATGCTCAAGACCTAGTTAAATTTTTTCATTAGCGTTTCCCCCAGGCTGCTGGACCTCAGTCTAAGCAAACCATCGCTACTATGAAGTTGGCCCCAGCCCACAAGAAGTTTTCCCTAGAAAAAGCCCCTGGATGGAGGTGGAGCCTCAAAAAGGTGAGAGGGTAATATCATGTTTAAATGACATGATTGAGGATACCAACTGTAAGAATCAATCTAGTTGTCAGGATTCCAAAAAGGTGAAGTTGGCAGGCCTTCCCGAGCTCAAACATACCTTGGACCAACGCAGAGTTCAGACAAGATATGCCCAGGTTGGTCCTGGGGATGTGCATGATGTTTGGCCCTGCGTTGCAGTAGGGGAGTTAAAACGCACCAGCTATATTTGTAATAATGATGGTTCTCTTTGGTTGAGCAGTGAATGAGGTTTTGAAATACATTCAATTTTCGAAATTTATGACTTGGGTCAGCCTTTCCTACAACCAATAACTCAAGTTTGGTCAAACTTGAGATATAGTACCCTGGCCAATGGTTCATGCGCCTATTGTTGCACTTAGGCTTAGCACCACTTCAGCTGATTGACAATTCCCTCTAATTGTTTAAGTATGTTTTCTTGAGACCAACCTTCCTCGTTTCTTGAATTCCTAAAATAAAATTTCTGTTATCTTACATTTTTTAAAATAAGGTTCATTGGGCACACCTGTGTGCGGACCTCCTTGAGGAGAACTTTAAGAATGTTGGCCATTTTATTTTAGCAAAAGATATGCTATATCTTCTGAACTGCTGGGCCGCCCTGGTACCCTCCAAATTGAGGCACCCAATCACTACCGCACAGATCTTTGCTTGTTTTTGGAATCCCCTTGGGTGTCCTACCAATTACTGTTATTTAATTTCATTAAACTACTAAATACAGTTTTAACCCATGCTCTGGGCTCCTTTTGATCCTGCATCCTTAGAAGTTCCCTATTTTCCTCCTTCTTATGATTAACACAATAGCAGTGTAGCTGTGCATCTTGCACCACCTCACTGTAAATGAAAGAGTCACAGATACTCTCCTTACATGAACCCTGTGTCATTTTTTTTACTCATGAGAAGCCAACTATAGGCCCTTGCTGAATCAAATGTGGGTGACTTTGGAACCATTTGAAAAAGGTACGTTCTTCTTAGCCTGCTGACAGAGATGGGTAGCTTACCGGTATAGGGTCCAAATATTATGGACATATAGACCTTTGTGAAACATGGGCTTCTGTACAGCCATTACTGGTGGGACAGGTAAGATTTGAGATGCAGGAATGGCGGATGAAGCGCAGTGTACTGAAATTGAAACTATTTTCCTGGGCTGTTTGTGCTGGGTGGTTTGGTAGTGGGCAAGTCAGTGAGTTCAGTGTTATGTGAGCCTGGAAAGACCATACCTGAATAAACTTGGCGGCATTCCTTAGAGTAAATTTGTGGAAAATGATCCCCTCCAGAGGAAGTGTTGGCAACCAAACCTAAAAAGGTTCAGGAGATTTATCACAAGAAAAAAGTAACAAGCTCAGACAGAGGGCTGTTTTCCATCATAAATTTGAATCATCATTTACAGAAAGAGGGGAATTTTGAATGAATTTTTTTTGTAAGGGGAACGGTCTTCACGTGATTTCTCTGTAAGGTTTTCTAACAGGGATAAAGCTATACCCCCAAATAGGATAGAGATCTAAAAAAATAATTGCAAGTCCGTTGGATAAGCAGGCATATTAGGAGTTACAGCAATATCAAAGAGATTTCTACACTAAATATTATTGACTGGGTTTTATCCTTAATGAGCAGCAACACATAAGTGTTACACTGTTTTAGCTCTATGGTGTCCTTCCTGACGTCCATGGCGCCATCTTTCCTATTTTAAAAATAAGATAATTTCAAGTTCTTAGAAAAGTAATTTCAGAGTTTTATATGTTATTAATAAACTCTAAAAGTTAAAGTTGTTTTAAGCACCTTTGCTACTAGTTTTATACTTTATAAGTGGATTTAGGGAAATTGTGTTTATAAAAGTTTCCACAGAGTCCATGGACAACTTTTGCACTTGGGGGCTATTCAAGAGTTTTGAACCTCGAAATTCACATGTACATTAATTTAGACTGTCCAACAGGAGTTTAGCCATTTAAAAAATTTTAATAAAATTTATTCAATTAATTTAATTTAGTGGGGAAGGCCAACTATGAGAAGGAAACTTCCAATATGTTACAATAACCAATCACTAATATATGTGAGAGGCACCCCACTGAAGCTAAAGATGTCTCCTGTTGCCAGCGGGAACGCCAATTGGAAGTGGGGTATTGTGATTAGAGGCTTGCGCCACTATTGAGCACATATGAAGGAAAGAGTCTGAGGTGATGAACCATACTGAGAACCAGGATGAGACCAACTGTTGTTGATGGGATGGTAAATATCCACACAACCATTATTAAATGTGGTCCATAAGGTTGACTAAGAATCATTGCACAGCTTTCTGAAGGGCGGGAATATAGCCCAAAATGGCATCAAGGACCACCATGTGATTAGTCCACATAGCAATTGCCACCACTAAGGCTTGGAGGGAAGGGTGTATAAAGGAATTCAAGGACAAGGCGAAGATTTTCATAGATAGGCTGAAGGTCTGTGTTTGCTTCTGGAAAAAGAGACGCTGAACCTCACACCAGATTGCTTGTGAAGGTGGGCATTCTTACAGGCGGTGGACCAAAGTCCCATATTGGTCACACCCCACATATAAAGTTTGTGATGCATTGGATCGCTCTGAATTATGGTATATCCATTTCAAGCAGCGCCACACATGTGAACGAACCTGTGGCTATAAAGGAGGGTGATGGATGTATTTCCAGATGTCTTTCTGGGTTTCTAGGAAAAGCAGGATGTCCAACATGTCCTGATATTCCACTCTGGCCATGGTAGGGGGCCTCCTGGGTATCAAGTTGTTCAGAACAGCTTGTCCTTGTATTTCCTGTTTGAATTGTTGAGTAGGGACCCCTCTGCGAGATATGTCCACTGATATGGATCCTTCGTTCTGCGCTCCTCATATTAAGGAAAATCCTTTTAAATGAGTGGGGGCCCCATGTGGGCCTGCGGCATATGTTTGGGTTGCCATATATGTAAGAGACGAGTTAGTATAATGGAGTTATGGAGGCCAAGGGTGCGGTCAAAGTTAGATCATGCTGTGCGCGCCCAGTGTTAGGCTAGGAGTGAGGGAAAGGTTACTGAAGTAATCCAGGCATCTAGAATCCTGGATGCCTGGTCCACGTAGCTAAGTAGGCCCATTCCCCCGCTTTGGTGTGGACTATAGAGGACTTCCAATCGTTCAGGGAGGATTGACCTAGCCAAAGCCACCCTTATAAGAGGGCATATAACAAAGCATAAAAAGATGGGGAGAAAGCGATGGCATGGGCTTCATACCATAATTTTATACATTAGCATAGTGTTTGTGAATTTTTGAGGATTGCTCGCTTGTTTATTATTATCCGGCACACCTAATTGGGACAAAGTTCCGTAGGTTGATCCTCAATATTGCCAGTAACTTATGGTATTCTCACCTTTTGGAAGCTCACTAGGCGTGTTTGAATAGCCCTGACTCTTTTGGTCAAATTCAGGCTTAATTTTCCCAACATAATTGAAAACTTCTTCCAAGGCAGATTTTGATACAAACTGGGGATTCAGTACTTCCAGCTTGTCAACACTTTTCCAAAGAAAAGTTTCAGATGAGAAAATTGGGAAAGAGATGAAATAAGATATTTTTTATTACTAGGTATCTATTTGATAATCAGTAATTAGGCCAGGTACTGGTATTTATACCTCTAGGGCATCTCCTGGCCACATTTGAGCATGCAATTTCAATAGATATTTTACTACCTCAGTTTAGCCCTTTAACTGAATTGACTGAGACCTTTTCTTAGGTTTATTGGTGGCAAAATTTTAAGTCCCAGGGAATGTCCTCTGGGCATCAATTGGGTCATTTTCCCATTCCTGAGCAAGAAGGCACCAAAGAGGATGGCTGTACCCCTAATTACTCAGGGCGATCTTGCTCACGTGGTAGATGAGAGCTGGGTAACAGCCCTCCCACTTCAGATCCCCCTTCTGGTACCCACACTCTCCTTGGCAGAACTTCTATAAGGAATCAGTGAAATCTGTGCCAAGATCATCAAAATGAAATTGATAATAACTAATTTGAGTGGTAATCAGCCCAATGTTCGGATCTCAAATGGTTGAAAAGGTATAAGACTGATTTATTGGCTGGAATTCCTGATGGTTGCATTTCAGTTAACATGACGATCAGAAAAATCTCCCCCTCCCAAATTCGTTGGGGATCACCTCCAACAGACAGGTAACAGCATTGGACACCATCAACGAGGTTTTGAAGCTTCCTGCTGGCAAATTGGGTGTTGCTCCTGATGCAATGCCACTGACTGAATGAATGGCCCAGTGACCGAGCACAGGTGAGTTGG